>VXAU01011327.1:4552745-4599766 GCA_013399695.1 Formicarius rufipectus
AAAAAAAAAAAAAACAAACCCAAAATACATGGAATGGTCTTCTTGGTAACCCTTGTTCTTGTAAAACAGAAGTCATTCCAGATAGAGGTAACAGTGACAGACTTCTGCTGTAAGCCACACCACTGAATTATTAATTGCAGCAGAAATCAGCAGTGACTGGTAGACAGAATTAGATAAATTTACTGTACAAGCCCCATGGCATTGTGTGGTCTCCAACAGTAGTGGGATGTTCATGCACTGGGGGGTTAAGCCAGAACAAAACTCAACTTTGCCACTCACTCAGCACCCCCAGGGCTCTCCCACAGCTCTTAAAACCCACGTGCACAAGGAGTTCATCTGTTTGTCAAACCTGCCTTATCTGCAGGCTCAGTTTTTTAAAACTCAGTACCTGTTGACATCCAGCCTGGAATAATGACAAAGGTTTTAATCTGCTAGAACTGGGAAAGGCTTCCAAAGAAACAGAGGTGAACAAACAGCACCTCTCCATCTCCAGTGTGTGTTACCCAAACAGATGTCCCCACGTTAATCCCAGTTCTGCAGTTGGAGAGAGGGACAAAGTTGTCTGATTCTCAGACCCTGCTGTCTCCACAGACATCTGTGCTAAGGAAGCATCCTGATAAATTAACCTTTTTTCCCCTCCAAGTGCACCACATTTTACAAAGCCAACTCGATAAAAAAAGATCTGGGTAGTTTTAAGTCTTTGCACATATGCAAAAGACCCCAGTGTTGGCTGAAATATCAACAGCAGACACACAAATTGAGCAAAATTTCATCGTGGATTTATCCCCTCAGCATGCCAGGGAACACCAAGAACTGGAGAAACAGATCTGGACCTTATTTATACCTGTCAGAGGGCTCGAGGAAGGAGGCTGACCAACCGAGAAAATTAACATTTGTTTCTGACACAGATCTATGCAAAGCAACAGGGTTTTAATTTAGGGCTCTTTTCATCAGAATGATAACAGCTGTCATCTACTGTGTGAGCTCAGTAATTACTGCATCTCCTCCGTGCTGAATGAACACCCGATGTTTCATTTACACAAGAACATCTCAAGCTGCAGCGCCAGACACAGCCAGCGACATTCCCACGGAACGACTAACACACACCCCACCTCTGAATTCCTGCAATTCACAGCCAGCTCCCCCCAGAACCTCAGTGGGCTTTAAGGGCCTTCCAAAAAAAAAAAAAAAAAAAAAAGGACCAGAAGAGCCCATGATAGTATTTATGACCCTAAAGCTTCAAAAATCCAGCCTGATTTATCCTATTCTTTCACAAGTTAGTTGAAATAAATCAAGTTTTTATTAATAGCATGAATATGCCGTCTCTCAGTTTTAACCTCTTATTTCTGGACTTATCTGCCACACACACAGAAGAGATTTTTGTTCCATTCACCATTACAAGAAAATACAGAGGAAACGAGATGCAGACAACTTCTTGTTTTGTTTTAAACAGAAACATTTGGCTATGTTTCTCAATTAAATTGTAACTGACCTGAAAACAGAGCTTGCTTATAGATCTGATTTCTCCAAAGTTGAGGAAATTTTTTTTTTAATCTTTTTAAAAGACTCTTTTGATTCATTTTCTTAACAGAGACAAATTTGGGTTTTAAGAGCTGAACAGCCTGATGAGAGAATGCAATTCTTTTGCTAACCAATCCAAGTCTTTAACTAGAGTCATTATGGGAGTGAAACTAATTGTAAAACAGCATTTCCATCAAAACATTTGTAATTGCACAGCAGAGATCAGTTTAAAAGGATACGTTTCCTGATCGTTAAAGCAAGTGGAGTAAAATGACACGTTCTGCAGAGCTGCTCATACCAGCCCAGGCTGTCTTATGGGGCAGTGGGCCAAGAACTACACACTTCCCATGGCCAGAAAGTCCCAGCAATTCCTGTCCCACCTCAGAGAGCCAAACGGCTCCAGTGCATCCCCTTGTTTTGGCATCGGCTGGAGAGGATGTGGAAAACAGCTTTGGATGAGAGAAATCACTCGGAAACCTCTTGCAATCAATCATTTCTCCCCTTTCCAGCCCGTGCCCCGAAGATGTTTTGCCAACGACTGGTTTGCATTCAGATGAGTTGAGCACGTCTGCCTTTTGCATACCCTGCCATGCAGGAGCACGCTCGGGTCCCACGGAGGGCTCGCCCCTCCAAACTGCCTCCTCCCTGCCCAAAACTCAGGTAGCAGCCTCTAATTTTAGGGTTTGACTCACTGGCAGCACAGGAGCAGGGAGGTGGGAGCCTAAATCATCTTGCTTTGATAAAAAGCAAAGAGTTTTGTATTAGGCAGCAAATAAATTGAAATATTTTAAGGCCTGTGCTTAAATCCTACCAATTCCAAAGGCTTTCCAGGCAGCGCTGGATGGTCTTGGTTAATGTACAGTTTGAGTTCCAGAGAAGCAAAGGAATCATGCCTCGGAAATCAAATGAAGCTTTAGATGTACAGAATAAAGAGTTTCTGTGAAGAACAGCCAAGAGTCAGCCTGAAGGAGATGTTTGAAACAGAGATGGCAAGAAGCAGGTCTTCTATTTGCAAAATAAAGTCAAGCTGAGTGAGATCAAGTGAGTGTCAGGCATTATTCTTTTCTGTATCAACATAATTCAAGCCTTAATTTTTCTCTCTCCTTCAGAAATTCTCATAAGTGTTTTTTTTTTTTCTTTTTTTCATTTATCTATGAGTGTTTTTCTGGAAAAGTTGGCAGGAAAATGCCAGAGAACTTCTTCACCACATTTCATTTAAAGGAATATGCTGCTGTGGAAAAAAAAACATGCAATCTAGGACAGGAAAATGAAGCTGACATGTTTACTTGGAATAAGAATGATTTTTCACTAACTGAAATTACAGCCTTTTTCAATGACTTATTCAAGCTCATTGTACATGAGTGCTTACAGCAGTTATTAAAAGAAATCATAAAAATTAGAACAGGGCTGAAAGGGATCTCAAGAAATCTTCCAGCTATTCCCTTTCCCATTCCAAGCTGATGTTTGCCTAATTTCTTCCTCAGCTGAAACTCACAATCTATTACAAGTATTCTCTTACTGTTAAAAGTGGTTTTCTGATGTCTGGCTCTGTAGTCAAGAAACTGATTCTCATGGCTGAATGAATACAGAGAACAAATTCCCTTCCTTCTTTCTGAAGGCCTGGAATGCCATCCTGGCCTTGTCTGCAGGAAAAGCAACCCCAAGATCCATCTTTTTTCATAAACCCTCTTTTCCCTTCCTCTCTACATTCTCTTCACCTGATTCCTGTCTTTCCCAAAGCACAATGCCTAACTCTGGATATGATCCTCCTACCAGTACCAAGAGCAGTGGAAAATTATCTCTGATCTCTTCTGCATAGTTTAGTCCATTTATAATGTCTAAACTGGTGACAGTACAACATGAGTTCATGTTCAGCAGGTGCAGGTACAGCCACTGTATCCCTTTTCCAAAGCGCAGGCACAAACAGGTTTTCCTGTTGGGATGCCCCAGAAATAAAGTTTGTACTTCAGAGAGCCTTGTCTCAAAAAAAAAAAAAAGGGCTGAAAATCTGAATGGAGGGTGAATATTTCTACTAACAAACACAAAACTGCATCTGCACTCAGAAGGTGGTTTTACAAGCCCTCTGCAGGGATGCAATTAAGTGGATTTGTGTGTTTTTAAATATAGGACATCATTATTAAGATTTTGTTCCTTATTAGCTGGTAGTTGCTCACTTGAGCTTAAGTCAAACACTTGGCCAGAGTGCTACTAAGTCCTCAGTCACTGCCCTTCAATGTAAGTCTGCATTTGGGCCTCAAAATTAAAAAGAATAACACACGTGGGATATTATTTTCTCTATTAATTTCCAATGTTGCAAACAATGTCTCTGCTATTACAAAAGAGCAGTTTAAGCAACTAATTTTAGATGGCCATCTGTATGCAAATTGGCTTCTGAGAGCACACCTTAAATACCAATCATCCTTCAGTTTGGAGACTCAAAGAACTGTTTCATCAGCAAATGGCTTTGGTAGGAGCACCACTGAGTAATTGCAGGGCCTTCATGATGCAAATATCACAATGATATTTGTATCTTGTCATGCAATTTCTTGTCACACCTGGGCGGTCTTGGAGATGGAGAGGACAAAAGCAGAACTTTTGTCCTCTCTAGGCCTATGTTCAACATCATCAGTTCTTTCTTGTTCCCTCAAGATGTAAGATTAGGAATTCAGATGGTAAAGAGAGCAGAGTAAGCAAAACAAATCAGCTTGTTTGTCGTGTGGGTGCTCGTTCGTCCACTGGCTATTTTGAAACCCAAAGTGTCCCAGGTACTGCTGCATTGTCCATGCTCTGCATCCCCAAAGCCCAGAGCTAAGTTTAAATAAGAAAAAATTTACTTAATGGGTCATATAAATATTAACAGCAAGTGTTGTAAAAAGGATTACTCCTTAAGTCCTCCAAACCAGGAATTTTCAACAATGCAGATTCCTGAAGTTTAGCAAACGACACAGCCCTGCTCTGACACCTGTCCTCCCACACTGCCAGTCACAGCACAGCACATAAGGGACATTCCTGTGTCCTGTTGCCAAATCCACCACTGCCAAAGCATCTACAAGCAAAAAAAAAAAATTCAAAATAAAGCAGAGTGTTTGACAGGTTGGCTCATTTGCTTAGGAAATGCCATTTTTTCCTGTTGACGTACAGCTGAGGAATGATCCCACTTGCAAAGGGAAGGCAATTGCTCAACTGAGCACACACTCTGGCAATTTTTGCATAATTAGCAGAATATGTTTAGTCCTAACCTTCTTCTGATGAATTCAGTCACACCTGTTTATGTGAAATCAATTAAGAGACCTTAATCACCTTAGACAGTTTCCAGCACTCCATCCACAGGTCCGGACCTGTTTCTTCTATTGCAAAGTTTAAATTATATTAAAAAAGAAACAATTATCCTATAAACATGAAGACCTAAATTACAGCTTAATAACTAAAGCCAGTTACACTTTCAGTCTGCAGCCTCTTGGTGGGCAGGCACATATCAGAGCACTCCACTGTGCCTCTCAGAGTGGAGGGGTGACAGGATGACCCCAAAGCAAGGTCAGCACTGACACATCTCTGTACCTGCCTTGTGCAGGTCTGTGCCAGAACACATTCCTCTCCTGGATCTGCTCGGGACTTGTGCAGTGATGGAAGGGTAAAGTCTGGTAACAGGGTCATCCAAGGAAAGGAAGCCCAGGCTGCCTCCCCAGAGCATCCAAAAATCCCCCTTCTTACAGGAGAATTTTTGGGGAAGGACTTAAATTTCACCTCACTTCAGGCATGACCCTAAAATAGACATTGACAGCAAGCCAGGTGAATCACCATTCAGATGTGCCCGTATTTCTTCACTGCAAAGCCTCCACAAGGAGCTCAGGTCAGACATCCAGAGTTTGGTGAGACAAATCCCACCACGAGTAGGGATGTACAAACAGCACAGACATCTAGTGAAAGAACAGGGTGCACAAACCCCTGCTCACATCTGGAGTCAGAAGTTACCTGACTAGTTGAAACTAAAAAAAGAATAGTGTTACCAGTCTCCAGTGGGCAGAGTTTGTGGTTTGTAGCATGAGGAGTCCTGGCAGTGTTTTATGCCAAAGGAGAATTTAAATCTCACATCTGTGTTTGTTTCTTGGATCTACTATGCTAGCAAGTGAGTCATCCTCTGAAACCTTAAATTACTTTTCATCATACATCTCACATTGTAAAAAGCATTGAATTAGTGTCCAGAAATAGTTTCAATTGCAGTAGAAGCCTTAGCACACTCACAGGCACACTCACAGGATTATCTAGGGGGATATAAATGAAAGGATCTTGAAGTATCTTGAAGATTTTTTGTGTCAAACCTCTGGTCGACATAGAGATGTACAAAACTGCATTGAAGTGAAACAAAACCAGTGAAAAGTCAATGGTTTTACCTGAGGAAACCCTGCCATTTAGTGTCACATGTGAAAACTGACCCCCTCCACTAGACTCCCATGGAAACTGAGATCCTGCTCAGTGCAAATTAGGATTTTCTCTTGAAGCAGCACATGTGCTGTCTTTCCAACCATGTTCATCACAGTGTTTTTAGAAGGCAGATGGAAGAAAGGAGGAAGAAAAAGCAAAAACAGAATACCCTTTTCCCCATCTCCCCAGTCCCTAGAAAGGGAAAACAAGCAGCAGCTAAAATCTGTTTGAGATCAGCTTTTGTTTTACAAACTTTGGGTTTCTAATTGTTAGGGAAACACATAATAACTGGCTTTAACATAATTTTCTTTGGACTATCTCCCCAAAGCCACAATTAATGTAAATACCAGTGTCTTGTTAGTAATTTCCTTTCATTGGTAAACACTGAAATGCAATGATCCAACCACAAATCACAAAGCAAATAAGCTGCAGTGCTGCTCAGGCTACATTGGGGTGATGCAGTTTGTACACAGAAGGGTTGATAAGGAAGGTGTTTTGTGAACAGAGTTCTTGGACTGCTTGGAAGAGTAACTCACACCCTTCCAAGCAAAGCAGATTGCGACTTGTAGAGGCACTGAGATAAAGCAGATTGAAGGGGTAAAAGCAGAGGCAGGACTCAGGAAGTCAAGAGAAACTTGGTGTAGATGTGGGATCAGAGACCAGACTACAGACTCTCCTCTGTTCACAAACGTGGAGGGATTTCCTCCTGGTCATGCATTTTCTTCAGTTGCTTTTGAGGGGCCTCTAGTGATGGATGACACACAGGCACAGCAGGAGAGGACTGCCAACCTCTCTGGGGAGGCCCAAGGTGGAGGAGGAAGGACATCCACCACTCACAGCTTTGCTGTCACTATGCATCTCACGTTATAGCATCACTTGCAGGTACACAAAATGCAGGTATTTTAATGCCCGATTTTCACTTTATAACTGGATGTATGTTTAGCAGTGAAAAATACACATCTCCACTCAAACAAAACACTGAACATCCAAATAAATGAAGTAGGGTTCAGTCTCCCATCAGCCAAAAATCCCTCTTCGCCAAATCCCCTCTTCTCTGTGTCTGCAGACAGACACAAAGGTGCAACTATGATACGCAACAGCAGAAGATGCTTTCCAGAGAAAATCAAAATCCTTGCCTGAAATACAACTGGTGTTCACAGAGCAGAACAAAATCTGACTGCATGACCAGACTGCCCTGTTTGGTGTGGTAGAACCATTCCCTGAACAGACAGCAGGGACAGGTTTCCAACACGGTCTTGCCTTCATACAACTGCAGCCAATGCCACTCTGAGAAAGTTAAAACCCTTGGGTTTCACTCAGCATTTTGTACAGGGAATAGTCCAATCCCTGTTCTTCCATGCTGCTCTATCCATTAGCCTCAAAAGTGACAACAGAGCCATCACTTACCAGCAGGACAGAGCTGTCATTCTCCCAACAGGGCCTCAGGAGTCTCTTTCCTGGCAGGAGAAACCATCACTAAACAGCTGTAAGGAAGATAGAGGGATAATGAAATTAATCCCTTTGCCTTTCTAAGCAACTTAAGTATCATCCTTCCATATCTGAACACCTTGCAGTTTAGGCTCTGCCTCTCTTCAGGGTGAACATGCAAAATAGGAATGATAGTTTGTTTTCAGCGATAAGAAAGGCACATGCCAAGAGGAGAAACAATTTGCTTGTGGCTGTGCAGGATGTTTGGACATGAGGAAACAAGGTGCTCAGCTGTACTGGAGGCTGCAGCTTTCTGGCCTCTCTAGCACTGATCTCTCCATGGCTAAACTCACTGTGCTTATGGAAGGAAAATTTGCTTCCCCATATCCCAAAGTGCTTGATTATTGTGCCAACTAATTCAGTCACAGCCAGCTCAGGTATCTCTGCTGCACTTCCAGTGTGCAGTGCAGACATCCAGCGCACCTTCCCAGGCCAGAGATTAGCACCTAATCCTTCTGCCAGGTTTACACGTAAGAACTTCACAGTACTAAGGTTTTGCTCATCTCTACAACCAAGGTTTTGCAAGGGCCAAACTACTTTGCGAGGATTGCAAAACATGTTTGAACTTGTAGTTTCCTCAGTCACAAGCAGATGGCCAGTCCTTCCCCCAGTACCTTAGCACGAGGGCTGGAAAATAAGTAAAAAAAACCTCAAATCTCACACCACCTTGAAAATCATCTCAAAAACCGATCAGATATATGTGGATACAGACACACAGATCATGGTTTATCGTTTTCTTACATTCCCTTCCCCCTGTTGTTTCCCCTCTAGGCTGTTGCTGTATTCTAGCTTCAGCTCCTGCTCTAGGTTTTCATTATGCTCCTGGTATAAGAGCCACACATCCCTTTCCATTTCATTCTTGCCATGGAGTCAGAAGTGCCTACAGATGATTCACGAAGGCTTGAGACCTCCTTGTGGTACATTTCTCAACATTAAGCTCCTCCAGCTCTCTGCTGATCCAAATCACTCTGAATTTTATCACCCTGCTTTGTATTGCCCGACTCCCTGACCCTGTAGTTTATGGTTAGTCCAACCTTTGTGTTTCCATCAGGAGACACTTCTCGGCTAACATTAGGTCCGAGCTTATTAGAGTTGCCGATCCAAGAGGAACCCCTAAGAAATCCTAAAGGGTGGAACTGGGGATACAAACGGCACAGGGGCAATGAGCTTGTTCCTTAGAAAACATGATCGAAAATGATGGATCTTGCCAAAAGTGTCAATTGCCCAATTTTTGCTCTTACCGGGCTATAGGGTTTCCTTCACACCCTTTAATTACTCAAACCTTACTTAAGGAACGTGGTTCAAACAAACAAACATTAAAAATAAAGTTACAACAACGTAGCATGATCTTGACATACAAGATGTCAGAACCATTATAAACCCCTTTATTGCAGAATGATGTCTCTTGTGCTCAGAGGCATGCTTGCTATTCATAGATCCACTGCTCAGCTGTTCCAGTTTTTAGTTCTGCATAAATGCCCACTCATTATGTCCAGAGGGTTTTGCCTGTAGCTTTGTGTTTATAGCCTTGAGGCAAATGTCTTGATGGCTTAGGGAACTCGCAGCGAATGACCAAATAACATCGGATTTTCCACAGCAACGAAGCCATTATGGGACAGCATTTCTATGTAACAGCACCCTTCAGTGTGCAATCATTATAACTAAGGATTTAACCAGGCTCTGGGGACATAACAAAAATCACTTTGAAGCCAAAAATCCACAGTGAAATCTTAGGCATTAGATTTCTGAAATGCTTGAGTCAGGCAGCTTTGTCAGTTACAGTAAAACCAAGTGAAGGGGAAGGAGTTTTAGGCACATCTTAAGAATGAATCCGAGCGTTTGGACCTGTGCATGCAGAGCTGGGAGTGCAGCTTCCCTTGGGCATTCCTTGCACAGTTTCCTGCACTTGCATGTGGGCTCATCATAAGCACACACACAGGTCTAGTTACTGGTACAATTTTTAAGCACAGAATTTTAGCTACTGCTGAAGTTTCCAAGGACATTGCTCACAGCTTTGAGGAAACCTTGGTTAGATTAAAGGAGACTATAACAAGCCTTTGTAACCCTCATAGGCCAGAGAATCCAGAGTCTGAAACCTGGCCCATTTCAGCTGTGACATTCCCCACTGGCTGACTAAGGAATTTATCTGAAGGGTTCCTGCTGAATTAGAAACAGAAGGAAAGCTTGGGATGAAAATAATCAAGGCTATAGCATCAGCTCTGGGTGAACACAGTGCTCCACAAGTGTGGTGGCTTGACCTTAACTAGACACCCACACAGCCACCCTCTCCTCAACAGGAGAGAAGAGACAATTCCAAAGCTCACAGGTCAAGATAAACAAGCTCCATAGAGATCCCTGACCAACTCCTGTCACAAGCAAGACAGACTTGATTTCAGGAAGACTGATTTAACATTAACTCACAGGGCTGTGTGTGTGCAGGACAGTCCCCTGTGCCATCCCAGCCACCCTCCGGGCTGGAAGAGGAGCTCATGCAGAATGAGCTGCTGTTTCAGTGGGGACTGTGTGGAAGTGATCCCATGGGAAGAACTCTGTGCCAGGAGCCCACACTGGGCTGGTGACAACCATCTCCCTGTTGGGGGAAATGAGAAACTCCACTGGTGCTTCCAGGAGAGGGGAAGGACACCTCTCTGAAGCACAGATGGGCACTTTCTCCCAACAAGGGCAGGGAATGAAATCCAGCCCAGGACAGGACATGGCTCAGGGAGCACAGAGCCCTGGGTCCACCATCTCTGGGAGAGCAGGAACAAGGCACAAGTTCCTGGATGGTTCCTTCTGCCCCTTAGCACAAAGCCCCCAAAAGCAAGGCAGCCTTTCACCCAGCACACATCTCTGAGGAGGGGCTGTGCTTTGAGAAATCTTGCAGAGATGCTGAGGGCTTGGATAAGGGCTGCATTGATGAGGCAGGAAGTTGAAGCATGGATCAGAAATGCATGACTGCATGGAAAAAAATCAGAGGTGCACTAAGACAAGTGGCTCCCTCTGGATAAGAGGGTGATGTGGCCCAGCACCAGAATGTGATGGGAAAGGAGGTCCCAAGTCCCATCCCTCCCCAGTTTGTAGCCCCTGCCCACAATGGTTATCCTATCTTGACAGGACTCAGAACAACTAAGTACAGAGCAGGAATTAACCTGACTGTGCATCTCCCCCCAGATACAGCCTGACTTGTGCATCTCCAGGAAGGCTGAGTCGATAGCAGCAGCCAGCAACATCACTGTCACAACAACTCAGTGCTGCCAAAAGAAGTAACAGGAAGAATAACCTCTGTATTACAGAGGCTTACAAATTGGTCCAACCCAGCAGCATTGCTAGGCAGTGCTTTAGCCCAGCAGTGACTCACCAGAAATGCTCACATGCTCCCTGTGCTGCAAGACACTGCGGAAGTGTCCCCTGGCAGGTCCTGCAGCAGCCCCACTGTGGCCAGCACAGCCTGGAACAGCAGCTGGGCATTTTACCCTCAGCTCCTTCCCTCCCCAGGGATGCAATTTCCTACCTGCCTGGTGGCTCTGGATTTTAACCCTGATGGAAGAAACAGGCTGAGCCTCAGGGTGCTTTTGGTACATATTTTTGAGAAGGTGCACAATCTTTGACACCTTCCCTGTGTCCTGTAAATATCACCTAACACATGATAGAGGGAATGCTCTCAGAGTGATCAAAACCCCCTCAAAATGAGACAAATTTTTAGTTCTTTGCATTATTTGCCCAGTTCAGGCTTCATAATTCTTTGGGGGTTTGTTCCTCAGACACAGGAACCTACTTTCCTTCAAACTGCACACGTGGGTAAGCTGGGAACAATTTTTGTTGCCTACGAAGTGCTTGGGACACAGTCCCAAAGCTGCCTGCATAGGATGGTGTTTCAAACCTCAGAAACAAGTACAAGACACAAGTGTCAACTAAAGAGATTTTCAGCAGCCAGACATCAAATCACCAGCTCCAGGAATGAGCTCTCACACCCAGCAGCAGCAACACAGACAGACAGGTTTGCTTGACTCGTTATTGTAATGAAACTCATTAAACTCCTGAGAGAGGATATTCCACAACATCCCAGCTCCAGTGCATCACGTAATAACCATTTCCACCTCTCACAGTCACACAGTGGTTAAGGTCAGAAGGGACCTCTAGAGGTCATCTAGTCCAACCTGACTGTTTTAGCAGCACCCCTCAAACACATTAGTCAAGATTTTGTTCAGACAGCTTTTGAATATCTCAAGGAAAGACTCTACAACTCCCCAGGGAACCTGTCCCAGTGCTCAGTCACCCTCACAGGATAGAAGTTCTTTCTCATGTTCAGGTGGAACTACCTGGCTCTCAGTTTCTCTCCATTGCATCTCATCCTGTTGCTTGGCACTACCAAGAGGGGCCTGGCTGGGAAAAAGACCTTTCAAAGGTGATTGAGAATGGCCTGGAAAGGGGAGTAGAGTGGAAGGTGTGGGGGCATCCCTAAACAGACAGTGAGCCAGACCATATTTAGAGTTCAAGGAACTGCGTTTGGGAACCACAGGAAGAGTCAGCTTCTCTTGAGTCATCCTAATAAGTGCAGTATAACCACCCAGCCCATCCAGGCTCTGTGGAGGGACTCACTTTAAAAGGCAGGGAGGTGAACCCAAGGGAAGAGTGAGAGAAAAACAGAGAACCATTCAGAGATAGAGTTCTGCAAGTTAAATGAGCCATGTTAGCACAGGCATGGAGCTGCTCCGCCGTGCAATCCCTTTTTTCTACATGATCCTTTTCGTTTTACCCCCCCAAGCAGGGACATTTTGTCCTTCTCAAAGTGCCAATATTTGACTTTTTTTTTTATGCAACAGTTGCAGTTGACGAGTTCCATGGCCTTAGCTACACCCTGGCATATTCATGAGCCTTTCACAAGCACCAACCAGAATTTCCTAACGCATCACAGCGTAGACAACATTCAAGCTTTGCAGTTTCCTGGAGTTTTTTTCACCTCATCTCCACATATTTTTCACTAAAACCCTTGTGCAGGAGTAGCCCCTATGGGAAACAGCCCAGCACAGGAAGCACCTTTATCTGAGCAACACGCCCATACAGTGGCACTGAATCCATTGGCTCCCAGGAAGCCACCACTGGCCAAATCTGCACTTAAGGTGCATTTCTGGAGATCACAGGCCATTTCCTGACCTCTGCATCAGATCAGAGTCACCTGCTGTAATTAAACAAAGCAAGAACGCCTTGGTTGGTGACTCCACAAGCTTTGGCAACACTCTCTGCCGAGGAAGGAGGGTGATCTCCCTTGTGCAGTACCCAACAGCTCCTTCAAAAAGGATGAGTTCCTCATCACTGCTCCCAGAGTCTCTGTTTATGATCCCACCTCCGGGATGCTCTTTTTCTCCAAATGCATTCTAGCAGATTTTCAAATTAGTCACCCTTGAAATCGTGTCTGGCCAATTACTGACACTGTCATTCTGCAAACCACAGGTTCCTGATATCTTTTTATAAAAACGCTTCCACGTATTTTCTTCCCTTTTATGCAAGAAGTTCCTTCAGTTTTAACTCTTGTACAGCACACCATGCAAACATGTGGGTTTTATGTAAGATGATGGCCTGGGGCCATATCACCCCTGGCCCCGGCTGTGATCTCGTTCCATCTCCCAGCAGGAGCAGGTCGGGACCTGCAGCGCTGCCTGGGACACCTCTGGAACCATCCAGGTGCTGCCAGGGCCGGGCAGTGCCCCCATCACCAGGGGTGCCCGAGGGGCAGCGGCTTCGGAGCATCCCCGAGCCCTCCCGAGGGGGAAACCTCGACGTTCCCACCACAGAGGCAAAGGAGAACATCCCCCCGTGTCCCGACGAGCACACAGCGCTGTTCCGAGCAAGCCGAACAGCTCATCAGGCTTTTTCTTTTGTTTATCTTTTATTTTTCTTTTATTCCCCCTCAAATCTTGAGCTACCAGAGGAAAATGAATACAAAAGAAATGCCGTAATTGATTTAGCGCGTTTTTCTCACCTTTTCAGCCCGCACCCATTCTCGTCTTTACCTCTCTGATGCAAGTCGCTACCCCCCCACCTTGCCAGCAAATACAAGAAAAGATAAATTCTCAGCTACCCTTCTGTTGCTGTTTAAAAGCACCATCACACAAGTCCTGAAGGAAAGCGGGCAGAAACAATTTTTACTGCAAACATTAGCAAAAATCACCGAATCCTTCCCCCAACGTCCCAGCTTTTCTGGAGCGAATCCCTGGAAGCAGTGCGGGAAAACTCCCAGGAGAGCCTCTCAACAGCCTTCCCAGGATCTTATCGAGCTTTATCTTGCAGACAAAGCCACTAAGTGCAGGCGTTTGTTCGGCGGACAATGCGAAGATTCCCTCCTATTGGAGCTGAGAAGGGTACTTGAGGCTCTGAAGAGCAGACCCCGCCACTCGCACAGAAACATGCATAGTTGTTCTCCTCCTTGAACGTCCTCACAACCACCTCATACACATGCAGATGTGCCCTGTCTGCACCCTGTTATCAGACCTTACCTTTGCCGGGGCGATGGTGCCAGCAAGTCCTGGGGAAGGAACATCAGCAGCAGCATCATCATGGCTAGACTTCGCGGACGAAGATTTTCAGAACGAAGGGAAGGAACAACGACCCAGCGAAGCTCCCAGACAAGCGTTTCAGGCTTATATCTGCTGCGACGCTGAAGCCAATCAGCCCCAAATCCAGCTGATCCCACTTAACTCAGGTGACCTCGCAGACTTGATTCCTAAACGCTTTAACCTGGCTCCTAGGAACGCTCGAGGTTTGGAAAACGGGAGCCGCTGCCCGGGACCAAAATGGTAGCTCTAAGTGATGATGCCTCTGTCCACATTGCACCTTCGGCTGAGTCACAGGAACTGGTTACAGCCCAGTAAAAACCTGTAAATTTTTACCTTAATAAAGTAAGACCTCAACAGTGAAAGGGCTTTTTGCCTCTAATGAGGGCAGGGCAAGGACCCACCTGCACTGGTGTTTTCGGTGCTGTCCCCACAGGTGTCTCTTGGTAAGATGGTGAAGAACCAGAGCCCCACCCAATGAGTGTCTGGGTTAGAAAATACCCAATTTTTTCCTTAAATGCCAAGGGTTACTTGGCTTTGTGTCTCCGATGTAAGACCCCTCTGATGAGAGGTTTGGTGGTCATGGCTTTCTTAGGAATACAAGGGTAGATGTCCAAGCAGAGGACAGTGCCTTCTGGCAGTTTAGGATCTGCCCCAGGTGTCACTGCCCCGTTGACCATCTGATTTCCTTTGCCTTTGTGAAAACACATTTTCCTGGCATCTCCAGCTTTGAACACCCTCCAGCTCCTCTCATGTTTTCTCTGAATTTCACCACACCTTAACCTTAAATGCAGAGCACCGTTTTGGGGTAATTAGAGATTCCTAATTAATTAGAGTTATGGATTTAAGGATTCAAAGCCTGACAAATGATCTCAGGCAAATTTTGCTGCAAGAGATGGAGAAAATTACTGGTCCCAGGTACCTGCCCTACCTTTCTGCTGAAGGTTAATTACTGTTTCTCTTGCAGAGCCAAAAATACATGTGTCTGAACCCCAGCTGAGCTCCAGCATCATCCAGCTGCCAGGCTGCACCAAGCCATGGGCTCTGCTGTCTTGGTCCTCCAGCAGACGTGGCAAGTGACAACCTCAGACCTGCAGTTCTTTTCCTTCATGCCCTTCTCGGGTCTGTGGCCTTCCAGCAACAGCCTAAGACAACATAAAGGGCACCTTACAAAGGCAAGTTAATACATTTCACTCAACATGCCTCAAAACATGCACTCTTCATGTAGGTTGGGGGTTTTTCTTTCTCTGTGGAGTTGATGTGATGCAAAGGGGGAAGGACAGGACAAAGATCTGGTGGGTTCTGGTCCTAGACAGGCACCTTCTTACCAGATGACTGAAATTAGATATTTGCCCTTCTCTCTGCTTTAGCATCCCTGTTTTCAGAAAGGGAGCTGGCAGAATTTTTGACCACTGAAGAATTCTTTCAATTAGTAAGAAATCTTTTATTGCAATGATCAGCTGAAGAGCATTACCATTCCAACCCTTAGTTTATACTATTCACTTGGAAATACAAACTAAAGCTCACCTAAAAGATTTGTTCTGCTATTTGATGCATTGTCCCTCTCTGAACTTTGTGCTACATTCATGAACAAGTGTTGTGGCACAGAGCAAGTATCTGCATTATTACACAGATTTAATTTTAAATTATAGGTAAAAATGTAGATCACATGGAATAGTAGCAGACTGTGAGCAAGGCCTTCACAAGAATGAGTTTAAAAAGCCTGTTTAGCCAAAAGAGAGGAAAAACAGAATATTTGTGGCCAGCCCTTACAACAACAATGGTACGTGGAAACCAGCAGGAACATCCTTGTAGGACGTGCAGGAACAGCCAGTGAATGCAAAGGGGCATCTGAAACAGGGGAAAGCTCATTTATATAACCCTGTGAAAGTGAAAATGGAGCAGATGATACCGAACAGAGCCCAACAATTTGTTATGGAAATGATTCCAGTGTAGGCCCTGGGTAATTTTGGCAGAGATGGTCACCCATGCAGTTCCATCCATGGGGCACAGGCAGCAGGAACAGCCTGGCACCATGGAAATGTCCTGACGCAGCACAGCTGCTTTGGGAGCACAGATTTCACAGGATTCTGGCTCTGGCCAGGGTTTGGCAACAAATTCCCCTGGGCATGGTCCATGTGCATTTGTCACAATCCCAGGGGACCCTGGAGAAGCTGCCTCCAGGTTCCCCTCACAAGAACCTGCAAATGCCCAAGGAACAGAAACATGTTACACTCAGGAGATTTCTTTCAATGAAAAGGAAGCATCTTTGTCCCTAACCTCATGTTCTTTCAGTGATGTAACAGTTTGGGGACAAAGTCTTTAAAGCATCCTGTTTCATTTTTTTACCAAAGGAAAATAAAATAGCATAAAGTAATCCAGCTGTGACTGCAGAACATCTCCCAGAAGGCAGCCCTGGCCCACTGCCATGACCATTAGGCCAAGGTAATTGTAAGGATGGACAGAGAACGTTGCAGGGAGGAAAAAGATAGAGGAGAAGGGCTGCACCAAACCAGCAGAGCCAACTCTCACAGCAAGTCAGACCCTTTTCCAGATGCATTACTGGGTTTGTTCATATTGCACACGTTGGAGGGAAGAGGCAGCCAAGGGTGGGGTGAAACAAATCCTGAACAGTGAAATCAGTGATGGGCAAAATAAAGCCAGAGTCAAAAATGAAGTTAGCTGAAATCAGCTTACTAAAGACAGAAGGTAATTAATTTTTTTCTTGTTTTACTAGTTTCCCATCATTATTTCTCTCCGAAGCTGTGAACAGTAAAAAACCTAAAAACAAACAAACACAACAAAACCCCAAACAAACCAAAACAAAAAAACAAACAATCACTTTTTAAACTGAAAGCAACAGTTCCATGAAGTCACATGGTCTCAGGAGCTGGAGTCTTGACTAATCCTCAGGTTTGCAGGGAATAATCTGTGGAAATCAGGCTGTTTCTCAGGTGATGAGTTGCAAAGGCTGTGCCCTCACCTGCTGCAGCTGGAGGGAAGCAGCAGCACAGGAAGACCCCAAAATCTTGGTGGCCCAACAGCTGCTGCTGGCCAAGCATGAGATGGTTGAAATATTGTCATTTTTTCACAAGCCATTTCTATACTGAGGAGCATTAATAAAGCTATTTTGTGGACGTGGATCTAATGAGTGTTTTTTGCAGAAAGGCAATACTTATAA
Source organism: Formicarius rufipectus (assembly GCA_013399695.1). NCBI lineage: Eukaryota > Metazoa > Chordata > Aves > Passeriformes > Formicariidae > Formicarius > Formicarius rufipectus. The sequence continues at coordinate 4,569,909 of VXAU01011327.1, forward strand.
GGTTCAATTTCAGAATTTTTACTTTTAAACTCTTACGGTTTAAAGTCATTTTCCTTTATATAATGAGCAAACCCATTCTTCTTCTGGGAGAAGGGCAGAGGAAAAGATTGGAGAGAGTCATTTGAACAGTTCATTTTCACAGGAAATTAAAATGGAGCATCAGAAGAGTCTTATATTACAACTTCTTTTAGCCAGTTTGGGATTCATCTATGTAAGTGCTATAAAATACATGAAATTTTGAGGATCAGGAAGAAGCAAACAACTGTCTCCCTCTGTTTTCAGGTAACTCTGTGCTTTTTGGAATCCCCAAGAAGTTACTGACCTGTTCCTGTACTCCTTAAGATTAATAATTCCGTGTGAGACAAGTTCAGATCAGTTTAACTGTTCTCTTCAGTGAATGGAGCAGGAGACATTGCTCTTGTTTCATGTTACTGGCACAGCTTAGAAGGTAGTTGAGCCTCAAAATAATGTACCAGCTAAAATATACAGCAGGGAAAAGCATTAAGGTAATGGAAACTCAACATTTCTAATGTTCCAAGCACATGAATAGAACCCAAGTGAGTACATTAGACAATTGACTGGCTTTGTGTGAATGCACGCAGGAATAAATGGAAACATCCTTATTTCCTATCCCAAGGGGCAATTATTTCACAGCCTGGTTTTGTGCATTAATAAAAAGCAAGATTCCATTGTCTGGTAGCTAAAATATCTTGCTATATATGCTGTATAAGCAGTCCAGCAGCAGAAACAGGAAAAAAAGAACAGAACTCAAACATTGCATTCTCTAAAACAAGCTCTGCCCATACCTAACATTTTTCTGTGTATATATATATGTAATCCAGAAAAACACATTATCAGAACAGTATATTGTTTGTATATTTTAAAAGTTCTGTTAGTCATCGTGTGTCCTGGCTGCTCTTGTGCCTACAGATGGTCCAAAATGCTCATTTCTGAAATGCTCCAATGAGTCTAACAAACGCAAAGGCTGGAATTTCACACCTCTTTAGGAGAGAACGGCGCTGGATCACAACCTAAAAAACAGCTTTTTCCCAACTCATCTCTGAGAGTAACTCATTTCTTTGAGCTTCCCGTTCTTCTCCCTGCACACCTTTAGGGTTTTATCTTTATCCTTTAAGGGAAAAATGAGAGCACAAAAATAATTAATGAACGAAGCAATTAGGAACTGTGACAGAAATTATTGCTTCTTCTGCATATCTGTGAAAGAAGCACTGCCACGATGTGAACCAAATTCTGACTCCCAATCACAGCCCGGTGTCCCTGTTCCTGTTTGCTCAAGCCATTGTACCTCAAGGATTGATCAGGTGTCCAAATTCCAAGGACACACCAAAGCCCAGATTCAGGAAGCACTGAAAGGAAAAGCCCGGTTTCTCTTCAGGGAGGTTTGTTTGGCAATTTTGCATCCAAGACACCAAAACCCCCAGATGCTGCCTCACCGCTGCGGCACAAAGCACTTTGGGGACTTCCTGCAAAATGTAAACTTCCTCAGAGCAACAAAACTGGGCTGAAACCAGATGGGAGACCTATCAGATTTCACACCCCAGGTTTCTGCAAATATTGGTCATTGGAGACAGATCATTCCCATAAAGGCAGATTCACCAGGAGACAAAGCTGGGAGGATTGATTTTTATTAAGAAGCCTTGCAGTTGGTGGTCAAGCTGCCTATTTAAGCAGGCAGCAGGCAGGATAATGACATCTTGGGAAGGGGGAAAAAAAAGATTCTTGGAGATACAGAACTTGTTTAATTGAAACCATTAGTTTTACTGGCAAACAGCTCCATATTTCTGTTCTGCTAATCCGAACAAAGTGCTGCAATTATGACTCAATACATAATGTCCTCTAGTGCTACTCGCCCCACATTCCCCAAGTAGAGAAAGAAAACAGAACTGTTTTCAGTTAACAAAACATTCCATGCTTCTATCCAGAATACTTTTATTATATGGTTATCATATACATCAGAATTATATTGGGAACATTTACAAATATGTAAAGAGAGCTGAGAACCTCCATTATTCACATACACACAAACTCACACACTCGTTTTGCATGTCTAGTCACTTATCAGGTGCATGATGCACAAAATTATTGCTTTGTGAACATACACCTCAGATTAAATCTAATCTTCAGTGGCAAGAATTGAGATTTAAAAAAAAAAAAAAAAAGTCTTAAATACCCTGTGTAACATACCTGTGCATAAACCTAAAGATATGTTTAGCTTACCCATTACCTTTGAAATACTTACCAAAATTAAAATTTGAAACCCATTTATAAAAAAAAAGTATTAAAAAGTTCACCATTATTTACAAATCCGATTAAATTACACATAAATAAATATTTACATTCAACACACTGCTTCCTTTAATACACATAAAGCCTCCCTGGAAATATTTTTTTTTGGCCTTAATAGGCAACAAAAAAGTAAAAAAAAAAAAAAGTTATGTGCCTATTCTTTCAAGTTTCCCCCCAATTTAAAAAATGATAATATAAATATGTGAATAAAGCTGCAATATCCTTAGACACAGAAAGTGAATTTTCTAAAAGCATTTTCATTTTGAACTATTCTTCGTTAAAAAAACACCAATGTAATATTAACTGCAGCCAACATAACTGCAGTTTTTAAAAGCCTGAATATTTCCATAAAAAGAAAAATGAATCAGCATGTCAAATGCCATCAGATAACTTTTTAAGTCAAGCAGGATTTCAGTACTCTCCTATAGTAATCTGAAAACAATGAAAAAGAGGCAAAAAAAACCCCAACAAAACAAACCAACCAACAAAATCAAACAGAACAAATAAAAAAACCCCCACAGAATAATCTTACTATTTTCAGGTGTTTATAAAAAACTTTCAATGTACATAAATCTGTATACCACTGTTTAATACTGCTTTATTGTTACTGTTGCGTTTCAAGAGAATAAACCCCTGAAATTGTACCAGATAAGAAACAGGCTTCCAATCTAAAATCTGTACCTTAAAAACTATACACGAAGCTGGTCACCACTACATACTGAGATGTGGAGAAGAAATCTAAATAAATCTCTCTGCATGTTTCCATCAACCCCCCCCTTTATAGCACCACTTGTACAGCAAAGGATTCGACACACTTGTAGCGAGTACTTATCTCCAGGTAATTGCTTCCACAGAACAGGGATACTGCAGCTTTTAGAAAGATTCGTCCCATGGATCCAGGAGGAGTGAAGATCCTCAATGGTGTTTTTCCCCTTTTTCCCCTCCTTTCTTTCTTTAAAAAAGAAAAAAAAAAAAAAAAAAAGAAAAAAAAAAAGGAAAAAAATAAAAACAAACAAACAAAATAAAAACCAAACAAAAACCAAAACACAACAACCCCAAATCACTAGGTTCCCCCTGGCAAGAAGATCCCAGTCTGTGTTTAGGAGGAAGGGTAAAGTCTGGTTTCCCTTTCACTTCCTGTGCTTATCCATTTTATCCAGGGCTTTGTTGGTCTCTGCGGGGCTCTGGTCGCCAGCGTTCATGTAGGATTTGTCTGCGATTTTTAATGCTTCATTTAGGTAGTTCTGGACGGATGTCATGGCAGCACAGATGGCAGCACTCCCAAAGCCATGTGTGATGAGGCTAAAATGAGTCAAACAGCCCTGGATGCCAGGGTCCAAGATGGGACTGGGTCGTGTGTTTCCAAGAGGAGTTCTGTCCTGAGTGAGGAGGTCTGTGAATTCCTTACAGATCTGCCTGCGGGACACAAAGGCATCACTCTTTACACCACGCTGGGAATTCAGGCAAAAGCAAAGAAATGAATAACAGCAACAGCCCGTATCAAATATTTGGGGGAATTAGAGAAATTCAGTGCTGCCTCAGCAGCAGTGTCCAAAATTAAAACATATTTATTAGCACCGCTTTCTGATGAACCTTCTGTTCTATCTCCATCACCCAAACACTCTGCAGAATCATCTCCCCTCCTCTGGTGTGTGGCTGGCTCTGCATCAGTTGCTCTGGATTTTAAGAAGGGAGTGGGAATGCAGTGCTAGTTTCTATGAGAACTTTCACAGCTGCAGTTGAGCGAATTGGAAAGACTCAAGCAGCTGATCAGGAGATTCAATTTGGTTGTGCATATCATTCTGTGTACATGGCCCCTTCAAGAGAGACTGAGGCCCTGATCCTGCAAACACTAACACATATGCCTGGCAAAACATGAGTGCTTAATAATGCTCCAGCATATGTTGTTTGCTGCTTGGAAATCTGTCCCCTTGAAGGGATTTCACAGGAGCTGAGCAATCTGAATCATCACTTTATCAGAATTTCTCAATCACAAACGTCCTCCAGAAGATTATTATTAGTGCCAATCACAACACCAATAATGAAAATACTGAGGAGCAGAAAGAGCAGTGCTCAGGAGAAATTACCATCATGTTCAAACTATAGCAAGGAGAGTAGATTTGTAAATTTATAAGGGATATATTCTTGTAGAGGAAGATCTCTTTTTCAGAAAGGCTGGATTAATTCAGTGACATGAATGTGTTTTGCATGCCTGATCTGAGCCTAAAGAAAGTTAGGGCTACGCTGCTCTGCAGTTTAAGCAAACTCTTCTGCAACCCTCTGCAGAGCAAAGGTGCTGTCAAACACAGGGGATCACACTGAGCCCAAACCAGAAAACATCTCAGACCAGAACAAATCACGAACTGAAGCTCTGCTGAACCTCAGTCTGGGAGAGGAACCTCAGCAGGGGGAAGGGGACAGAGGGCTCTCCGGCCACCAGTTTAAGATAAGCTAGACACAGGTATTTCCTACCAGGGACCTGTTCAGGAATGGTTTATTTACAAGTATGAGTGTCTGCAGAACAGCCACAGCAAAGCTGCTCCTCCTGACCCTTCCCTCTTGGTCGAGGTTTGCAATAGGAGCTCAACTTTAAGCACAGGGACTTTCCACACCTACCAAAGGATGGTTTCCTGTGAACTGTAAAAGCCTTCAGCCGTATTAGGGAAAAAGGGACTCTCCAGCTCTCGACTCGCAGTGTCCCAGGGGGAAAGCTGTGTGCTGCTGCTGCCAAGGGCACTCAGGACACGGGGGCTGAGCCTCCCTTGCCCCCAGCACACCCACAGGAACTCTGCTGGCAGCCACTGAAGACACAGAGATGAGTGAACCATCTCCTGCTCCATTCCCAGGCCACACCTGCTTTCCAGATCCTCAACCCTGTCAGACCCAGAGACACTTTTCCTTATAGATATACTTGTCCAGGTATAGGACTTTTTCCTGGCATTTTTTACTACAGTTTAAAGTAGTTTGGACCAGTTCTGTTCCTTTTTTTTTTTTTTTTGGTAACCCCTACAGGGTTGTTACTATTATTATTGGTTCAGACTAAAATAGCTGCTGTCATAGTTGAATTCAAACCAAAACCAAAACAAAAAGAATTGCTTCATCTCCCCAGTTAAAATTACACATGAAAATATACCAAACTGTCCCCCAGCCACAGATACTCATGGTCAGACAAAAGCATGTTTAAAAAGGAGAGGAAAAAAAAAAAACCAAAATATCCAAACTGAAAACTTACTTTGCAGCAAGAAGCATGTTCTTCCTGTTTGCCATTTCATTGCGGCCCATGTGTGGTCTGGTTAAATACTCAGCCACTGCTTTGGAAGGAAACTCTGTCTCACAAACATAGCCAAAGTCACGAGCAAGATGTACAGCTTCACCTGGCATGGGTAGAAGAGTGCTTGTTATATGGTGTAGTATCTATTTATCAGAAGAAAAACCAGGGGGATTAAGGAAAAAACCTGCTGTGAATTTTTTAAGTGTATTGCTGTTTTAGAAAAGGACACTGTGTAACCACTCTGTCACTCCTTACCATTTTCTAATTGATGGATCAGTGTTTCTTTCTGTTTGCATCGAGAAAAAAATACCTACATGGTGACTGCTACACAAGAAAATTCTCTTGCTTTTATACTAGAAAAAATCCTGTCTCTCTCCAGAATAACGGCACAGCAAAGAACATAATCTAGTCAAGAACAAATTATCCACTGATATTTAAGAGTATCTGGCAACTAAATTCCACTTATATAATAAAAACATTTCAGTTTATTATGTGTTCTACTTTTTCATAAGCATTTTCATATAGAAAACAAAATTGCAAGGCGTGCAACTAGACCACTTTTTCTTCATTAAAATGATTTCATCAGGCTTACAAAAACTGGATTGACATGGTCGGTGTGTTACCTGCAAGGTGCCTGTGAGCACATGCACACACATCAGCTCTCTGAAACCCAACTTCCAAGGAGAGGTTTTAAATGGAAGCTGCTGTGCGTTATCTGAGCTGATGTAGAAGTGAATTAGCATTATTGTTAGACCATTTCTCACTTTTCATTTCAGTTGCTGCTTTTATTCCTATTAAATTGTACCACTACCAGGAGCTGCTTTAAACAGAAACACCAAACCTAAGCCACACACAATATAAATACACCCTTCAAGTCAGCTTAACTGACAAGAGGGTCCACAGAACATGGTACAGATTAAAGGGGCTCCAGTTTCCTATCAGGAAGTCAAAAGCTATAAATCTCACTTTATATGCTTGTTTATTAGAACAGCTTCTGAGGACAGCGCTGAGGGAGGGCCGGGTGTTGGAGTCAGCTGCTCCAGACTTTTAAAGTTCCCCCAAAAAGGAGCCAAACCCACTAATTCGAGGAGTTTCACACCTTTTACCAACCCTGCACACACCTTTAGGAAACCCAAAACAACCTTAAGAAACCCAGACTGGACAATCATGCCTTTGGAACATCTTGGCACGTGGGAGAGTTGCTCCATCCCTTGGATGCAGTGAGGAAGAGGAGTATTGGCTGGGTTTGTGTGAGCAGGGCTTGGTGACCAGGTTTGAAGGGACAAGGAGCATAGGGGTCCCTCTCCAAGGCAACACCACTGTTTGGTGCTACAACATCCCCATCACATTCACTTTCAAACAAACAAAAACTCTCTTTTGCTTTCATTGACCTTCTAGCCTTTCCATGCTCTGCCTAGAGGAGAAAAGCTGTACACAAGGGGAAAAAGTTTACTTTAAAGACACATTCCAGACTGACCTTCTACCAAAGATGTCAATAGTGTCACGTTTGCAGCTTTCCTTCTACCAGCAGGAAGATTCAAGCCAATTTTATCCAGTTTTTCCCTTAATGATCTGCCACCATTTTTAGATTTGGCTCTGTAATTAAAGAGGAAAAAATGGCCTTATTTATCTTGGGGGAACACTTCTTTTTAAGATGAGAGATTCCAGTTACTGACATTCAATAGGGTTCTACTGAGGTGAAGATAAAAAACAGGCTCTTTTCAAGTGACCTACTTTTTAAATGCTGTATTACAAACCAGCCAGGATGAAACACAGCAGGTCAAAATCAAAATGTTTCAGACTGCACCACTGAAATCAACAGCTGTAGAACAATGACAAGCCAAATTAAGTGTAAGTGAAAAAGTACATATAAAGTGTCCTTGTAATGATTAATCAGGATCTCGAGATTCAATTAAAAAAAATCATTTGATGGGAAAACAGATTGTGTTGGGAATAAGACAACTCCATGAGCCGGTTTTGAGACAAAAAAAAAAATCAACTTTAAACAGAGAATGAGAATTGCCGTCAGAACTGTTAATAGCACTTCTCAGAGAGGTAGCAGAACTGCAAAGAAGTTTTATTTCCAAAGCCTATTAGGATTCAGTGTCGTTGAGCTTCCTAAGAGAATCAGTAATTCGCTAAAAGGCTTTCTTAGCTCCTCGTTGTGCTGATGCGGCTGCTCACACACCCCAGCACAAGGAAAAACCCCAAACAATGGACACGGAGGGGGTGGTTGGAAGGGGAGTGCACAGCCTACCTTCTGAGGACTCCTCCTAGCAAAGAGGCATTGAGACACTCCGGGGGCGAGAGCCGCCTCTGCACCTCTGCCACTGTCACTTTGTATTTCGACGTGGAGCTCAGGAGGGAAAGTCTCCCCGGAACGGAACAAAACACCTCGTTGGGGTTTATGACCACCCCAATTAATCCATCCTTTTGGCACGGGAGGCTCAGAGCGCTGTTTTTCGTTAGGGAAATGGGACCTACGGGAGGAGGAGGGAAAGCAGGTATTTTATTAACAGGCAACCTAAATAGGAAGTGGCAAGTGAATTTCCTTTCTGCAAAAGCAACCCAGAAGACAGGATTTCGTTTGGCATTAAATGCTCACACGACCGACTCCCATCCATCTGCAGCACAGGGACAGGAAGGTCCCCACGACTATTCCTGACCAGCTGGATTTTGCCACTGCATTCCAAGGAGCTGCCGAACACTACTAAGAATGCTTTTCAAGGCGCACAAACCCCACATCTCCGAAGCAGCAGGCTGCGAGTTAGCAAATCCTTGCTTATGAAAAGCCCAGCACAAGTACAGACTCCAAATTAGCATCCTCCAGCTACTGCCAAAAACTCTTTCCGAGCCGGGGCAGGGAGAAACCTCCCAGCTCCCGCTGGAGTTCCTCTTCCACCTCGCACACGCAGATTTAAGAAACCGCCTTTGGAATTTAATCCCAACAAATTCATAACAGGCAGGATAACAGAGAGCGAGGCAGCCCAGGGGAGAACCGAAAGTAAAGAGCTGCTCGTTAAGAGCTTCAGCCTTAAGTTGAAGAGGGACAACAAAAGCTTTGGAAGGAGCAAACCCCTGATCCAGCTTTTCCATCCCCTTGCGAATCCACCCAGTTCGGTGCTGCTGGCTCAGGGCAGCGAGCGAAAGGGTTAAAGAGCTGCGATCGGCCCCGCTCCCGGAGGGGGAAGATTTGTCAGTGGTGCATCTGACAGCGAAATTATTCTCCCATGAGCTGAAGGCGGCAATCAGCGCTCTGACACACACTTCTGCTTTTCCTCAGCTAGGTATTTGTTTGAAATCTTCAGAGGAAACTTCTACTGATTTTTTTTTTAAAGCACAAATTTGTTTAAAAACAAAAGCATGGGGAAAACCCTAAATGACTGGAAATTGAGTCAATACTCCTTTCCTCCTTTCTCAAAATCTCCGCTACAAACCAACTTCGATTAAGATAAAGCCGAGCAGGCTTCTGTCAGAACTCGTTCCCTTCTCAAGTCTTGCAAAGAAGTTCAAAAAAAAAATGGGGGGGGAAAAAAATCCCCTGTCTTCGAGCCCTAGCAGCAACAAAAAAACCCACACACAAACAAAAAGAAAAGTCCCGTGTCACTTTACACATACATAATTCCAGGGCAGATTAGAATCGGTTCAAGGTCCTGGTTTCGATTAAAGCCGCAACACAAGAGCACACGAAGGGGGCCGGCTGGTGTCCCCCGAAGCCTCGCATACCCCGGGGCGGCCCTGGGGGTCTGTCCCCGCCGCCACCTTCTCTCGGACAGCGTCAGAAAAATCCAGCGACTGAGAGAGCGAAAGGAAAACTCGTCCGCCCTCCCGATCCCAAAGGATCCGTCTCCATAAAAATAATAGGGCGTCACTTCACCGGTGCGTCATTAAACTTTTAACTATTGACAAGGGAAAGTAAAACTGCGGTGCCACCTTACTGACCTTTTCTAATGACTGTCTGGTCATGCATTAGTAAGTGTTGATCTTCCACATTCTGGAAAGAGAAAGGGGGAGAAAGTTTCGCACCTCTGAAGAGCTGAGAGGGGTAAAAAGCCGGGGGGGTTGGGGGGTGGGGGGGGGGTGGTGGAACTTTTGGGAAACCCACTCCCTTCTCGCGCGTCCCCATTTTAAGGTCCGAAGGGGACAAAAGGCGGATTTCTCCCCAAGGACGAGGCACCCACAGCCGGGATGTGCAGAAGGGGACAGACAACCCTCAGCCGGGATGTGCAGAAGGGGACAGGCACCCACAGTCCGCATGTGCAGAAGGGAACAGGCGTCCCCGGGGAGCGTCTGTCCCGCTTCTCGCTGCTCTCGGAGCGGCCCGAGGGCCGGGGGTCCGGGGGTCCCTTACCTGCACCTCCTCCATCTGGTGAGCCATGTCGTGCAGGCCCAGGTTATCGGCCAGCGCCGAGGCGTCCAGCCCGTGGCCGTGGGGCAGGAGGAGCTCGGAGCGCCGGTAGGTCTCCCGGCGGCTGCCGGCGGAGCCGCTCTCCAGCGCCGAGAGGTGCGGGACGAGCCCGGGGCGGCCGTGCGGGGCGAGCCCCGAGGGGTCCTGGCTCTGCCGGTTCGGCCAAGCGCTCTGCTGCTGGCTGGGGGGCGGCGGCGGCGGCTGGTGCAGGGGGTTGATGGAGAAGGGGTCCCCGAGGTGAGAGTAGGGGTCGCTGGACTGGGAGTAAGGCAGCGGCTGATACGGGGGCGGAAAGTAGGGGGGCTGGAAGTCGGAGGCGCCCGAGTGGGAGAGCGGCGGGGCAGGGCTGTACAGGTGCTGGCTGACGGCCGAGAGGTGCGGGAGCCGCGGGTTCCCGTTGCTGGTACCATCGTGGCGGTCCTGGAAAGCAGAGGGGTGGGAGAGAAGGGGGAGGCCGTCAGAGGGGGCAGTTGGATTCGAGGACACGGCGAAACGGGGCTGTGGGCACTGGGGAAGGAGAGAGAGGAGAGGCGAAGCCCCCTGGTCCTGCCCAGGGAGTCTGCTCTTTGTAGGGCACCTCGCGGAAGAAAACTGCCCCACTCTCAGGGAAGAAACTACAAACGAGTTCTCGCTTCTCTGCTCATCGCAACTACACCAGACCTACCCTCCCGCTTGGGCAAGTCATCGGAATTATCATTAAAATCAGAAGAATTCAAATCAGCGACGCAGTCCCATTTCCGCCGCGCTGCCCTGGCTGGGGAGCTGATGCCGGGGCCGAGAGCTGAGGATCCTCCGCCCTGGGAGTGAAAGGCACTGGGCATCGCAGGCCGAGGGTCTCCGGCATCCCCATCCCTCCCACACCCGAGAGCCACCCGGGATGGGTCTCCCGGCTCTGCCCGACAGCAGAGGGGCTGCTGTGGGGGACGACCGAGCTGCCTCCAGCCGTCCCATCGCTGCTTCTCCCCCGACTTCCAATCTCAGCAGTCAAAACTGAAATGTCTACATTGAGCTGATCCAGGGATTTAGGAGCTTCTGGCTTCACGGTCATTAAAATAACAGGGCTAGTTAATAAAAGGTGAATGGGGTCCCAATGGAGCGTGAAGCGGGCACTGCAGCTAATCTGTAGGAGCCGAGGAGGCGGACCGCGGCCAGCGGGGTGGGGGTGGGGGGCAAAGGGGGACACGGGGGGCAAAGGGGACACGAGGGGCGAAGGAGGGCACGGAGGGCATAGTCTCTTTCGGAGAGATCAAAGCACGGGAGCACCTCGCGGCAGGACTAAGCCTCTGCCGAGGAGGAGAAACGTGGGAAGCCAGGGTTCTCCCTGCCCGGCTGTACCTGCCGGCCGGCCTCTCAGCATCACCCGGCCCTGGCCCAGCCCAGCGGGACCTGCAGCTCGCCCCGGTGCCAGTGACGGGCGGGGGGATGCGGCTACGGGAACACCCGCTCCCGCACGGCGCTGCTCCACGGGCGCCAGCGGGGCGCAGGATGCCGGCCCGGTTCTCCCAGCCGGGGCTTCCACGTCAAAAAGCTCGTTAAAAAAAAATTTAAAAAAAAATACAATTCGCACTTCCAAGGGGGAAAAGAAAAAAGAAAAAAAAAAGGAAAAAGCAGATCGGGGTCTTCGGGCAGGGGCAGATGCCGGCCGGCGGGGAGGGACGGGCAGCGCGGCGCGGGGGCCGCGGAGGTCCGCGCTGCCCCACGCCGGACCCCTCTTCCCCACGGCCGCCCCCTCCCCGCGCTTCTCACCTCGCAGTCCTCTTCGTACTTGACATTATCTGCTAGTTTCCACAACATGGCGTCCAGCGTCCAAACCAGGTGTGCGGTGCCGAAAAAACAGACGAGCGGCTCAGCCCCCCCCCACGGGCGGTAAATCCACGTCGGCGCTGGGGAAGAGGAGCGGCCCCCCGGACGGAGCTCAGTTGGCAGGCATGAAGGCAGATGACGGACTAACCCTCCGCGCTTATGGTCACTCGGGTTTTTTTCCCTGCCCAGACGCCCTTAATGGCAATAGGATTATCCTAACTCCTCCCCAGGGATGGCTCGGGCGCCGCGGCCGCCAGCCACTCAGGAGGGAGCGCGCAGCCCCAAGCCACTCCTTCCGCGCCCGCGGAGGGGTGGGCGGGCAGCGGGGGCCGGAGAAGCCCCTGCGCCCCCGCAGCGCTCCAGGCACGGGGGGCCAGTCCTGCCCCTCGGAGAAGGGGTCGTGCGTGGGCATCCTCCCGCTCCCTCTGCAGCGAGGCTTCCCCGAGTCTCCCCCACGTGTTGGATTTTTCGCGCTGGGTGTGGAGGTAGCGTTGGGTGTTCCCCGCTTCCCCACGCGTGGAAGGACTGTGCTAAAAGCCGCGTGGGCCGGCGCAACGCCGGTGCCCCCACACACCGCGGGTGCGGCGGCTTTTTGGGCGAAATAAACTCGGAAAAAAGTCCTCGTGGCAAAAGCGAGAAAGTCCGAGCGCAGACGGGGTTTCATTTGCATAATTGCCAAGAGTTTGAATTACTGATTACAACTTGTAAGCTACCAATGTTTAAGGTATAATTTACTTAATGATCCGACAAGATTATTGCAGTGGTGTTGAATCCCCGGTGGGTAAAGCAGCCCTGATTCAGCGTCCCCGATCTGGGCTCTATGAATTGTGCGACTGGTTCCTCGCATCATATTTTTGATTTTTAATTTTTTTTTTTTTTTTTAACGAAAATCCCGCCTGTCTAATCTCTTCGCGCAAACTCGGGGCTGGGGAAGCAGGTGGGAGGTGAGACAGCCAATTTCGGACGCCGTGAGCACACTTTCATCTAAGGTTAGAAAATACTTCCCTGTCAAATTGCTACCTTTCCGCAGGCATTTGATCTATGCAGTTATGTGTGTCAGACAAAATGAACATCGTTTTCAAAAGCAACGACTTCTCCCAGTGTTTTAAGGCGCATCCGGATCACTGCTCATTTACATGAGAGGAGCGAGTGTTTGTTTATTGTGGCAGGGACAAAAGCTGACCCTGGACGGGACTGGCTGCGGAGATCTCGGCTATCAGTGCCTGAGGACGACCCGCCTGAGAGCTGCTATTAAAGGCCCGAGATAGACCCACGACTCCAGATTAAACCACTTAACGCTTCCCTTGCCTTTCCCCACTAAAGCTCCGGGAAGAAAAACATGCAAAAACAGTAAATTAAAAAAAAAAAAATCCAAACACCAAACATCATCCAACTAAATGATCTAAAAATAAACCCGAGGAGGACGGGAGTGCTGGAAGTAACTGTTGGAGGTGTTATCTGCCTTATCAAGCACGCAGGTGCTGATTTGCAGCAGTTGCATTAAACCCATCATCATCAGCGACTCCCCATTATCATTTTTGGTGGAGTCTCTATTTATTTTTTTTTAACGACGATGTTTTTCTTCCAGGGATATTTCTTTGAAATGCAGTTCGCGACGATTATTAGCGAGTGTGCTTGCACTGTTCCTGGCGTCATTAAGACTAGGAATCTAAATAATAAAATACAGGGGGAGCTTAAAGTTCATTTGTATTAAAGGGACAAGATGGATTTAGAAAGAAACGAGGAAGGGAATCGTCAAGCTTCCCGCGTTTGAGATCAACACTTCTTCCTTCCAAAGGCTTGTAGCAGCATTGGCTATTTTTATTATAACCTCAGAAGCCAGATTTTCTTTGCTCAGAAATGTCACACTGAGAAGCACACACGATTTTATAACTTTTTGGAATTGTCAGTGCCTGAACACCTTCTTTTCGGTGGCCAAAATCGCGAAGATGAATTCTGGTTCTTATTATTAGTTGTGTATATATGAATAATATTTATAAATAGAGGCTTGGAAGAGGATGAGGGATTTATAAAGAATTACCTAAACAAGGCTACCAAAATAAGCACTTGGCTTGCTAGAAAACACACCAAGAAAGCAGAGATGTTTGAGACAAACTTTCCCAGACATCCACCACGCTCCGGTCTCTGCTCGCAGAGACGCTGCCAGGGACCGGCGCAAGTCTGGGCTCTGCGAGGAGCACACACGGGCAGGGCAAGGCGAGGGAAGGGAAGAGAAGGGAAGGGAAGGAGGGAAGGGCAGGCAGGGCAGGGGCGGGCACTGCCCGCCACCTCCGAGAGCTCGGTCCGCACCCGGCAGGTGATGCCGCCCCGGGGCGAGCGCGGCCCCTGCCCCGGGTGCTTCTGTCGAGGAATGCCTTGCAGAAATGTACGGCCGAGCATCGCGGCAGATCGGCTCGGGTCCCTCCGGAGGGTTTAGGGAGGGGGATAACTCTTTCTGCGCCGTTCCCCCTCCGGACCGCAGCTTTCCGCAGCCCTCCGCGTTGCGAGACAGCGGTGGGCGGACCGGGGGTCCCTGCAGAGCCCACCGGCAGCTGCGCCCACCCGCGGAACTCTCCGTTTCCAGGGAACTCCCGGGCACGGGGGAGGCGCAGGGCTGCTGCAGGGAGGGATGCGGACTCTCCCTGGACACTTCGTTGAAACAGAGGGGTGCAGGGACCGAGCAGCAGTAGGGACGTGGCTCCTGACAAGTGGTGGCTTTTATTTGCTTATTAAAAAAATAAAATACATATTAAAAATAAAAAAGTACTCTTTCTTACTTTGGGGATATCCCCTGTTCCCAAGGAGAAAGGGCGTCTTGCTTCCCGGGCTCTTAGTTTCCCCGCACACCTCTTTTGACGACGATGAAGTTTCCCGGGGGGGACCACGAAACACCCCCAGGTGTGAACACGCTTCGGGAGGGGAGCCAGAGCCCACTGCTCAGCCTCTGTCACAGGCAGTAGTTTTCCTATTTGGCAGCAATTAAAAGAGAGCGTGGAGATGCTAATTAGTTACATCCCTCTTCCTCTAAAAATTATTTAAACACACGCATATCTGTATTGTTAATGAGGCTGCGGCAACCTGTCCGGATTGTCGCCTCGGCTCCTGCAGAGCTCTACAAAGAGAGCTGCTACCCCGCGGGCCGCGGGAGGCTCCGCGGAACTTCCACAGCGCCTGGGCGGGGAGGGGCGGAAAGCGGGATGTCCCCCCCATCCCATCCCCTCCCGTCCCGTTCCGTCCCATCCCACGCGGCGGAGCCCGCCGGGGCTAACGTAGCCCGGAGGGTCCGGATCCCCGCACACAGCCCGGAGTGAGGAGCGGGGGGCCGAGGGAGGACCGGGGGCTGCAGGGGGAGTGCCCGGGACAAGGGGCGCGGTACGTACTTGCCAGTCGATCCTCGCCAGCAGAGCCACGGGCCGAGCGGCGCCCGCAGCCTCCTNAGTCCCCCCGCCCCGGGAGGGCACCGAGAGGGGGTCGCTCCGCCGCTCACTGCCGTGCCCCGCCGCTGGATCGATCCCCCCGGCCGCGGCAGAGCCGGGGCATTTAAAGGAGTTTTTTTCCCCGCTGATCCGCTGTTTCTCCTCCCTTTACGGCGCCCCGGGGGCTGGAGGGGCTGAGGCGGGGGCGGTGTGTGTCTGTGCGTGTGTTTCCCCGTGGCTGCTGGCACCGGGAGCATCCCTGAAACCCCTGACTGACGGCTGCGTCTTCCTCGCCCTCAGTTGTGCCCCCACGGGGCAGCAGCGGCCGCTCGGGAGCCGCCGGTTCAGAGACACAGCCCTGGGCTGCCAGCACGGCCCCCGAGGCTCCCGCAGCCCGGGGCTGGCAGTGCCCAGAGGGGCTCGGGGCACTCGCACCGCTGTTCGGGGTGTTCAGGGCCAGGTTGGACGGCCCTTGCAGCAACCGGGGCTAGTGGGAGGTGTCCTTGCCCATGGCAGGGGGTGGAACAAGATGATCTTTAGGGTCCCTTCCAACCCGAACTGTTCTATGGTTCTGCACCGGTGTTGGGGGCTGGCCCTCGTCGGGGCTGTCACAGGTTCCCTTCCCAGGTTCCAACCCGTTTCTGCAGGAAGAGAGAAGAGAGCATGTCCACACTGAGGCGAGTGTTTTCCCCAACCTATTAATTTGCTTAATAAACGGGATTCCAGCTATGTTTTCTTCCTGCTCCTTCTCCCTGGAGCTGGAGGAGCAGAGTCCCCTGGCCGTGGCGTGCCATGAGCCTGCAGCAGAGAGGATGTGGAGCAATTCCCGGGCAGAAGCGACGGGCTTTGGCAGCAGGAGCTCTCGGCCCTGGGTCAGATGCTCCATGGCATGTGGCAGAGGTTCAGCAGGAATGTGCAGCTGCCTCGGGCTCCTGAAGAGGAGTTTCTCTGGCTTTTGTGCACAAGAGGTTCTGTGGAGCTGGATGGTTTGCGGCAGGAGATGGGTACCTGGGAGAGAGAGAGTTCACACGAGCCTGCCTGCAGCCACAGCATGGGACAGGGCAGAGGAAGATCCAGATTCCCAGCCTGTCCCTGTCCTTGAGGCAGGGGGTGACCACAAATATGTCAGCAGCTGCCTTTACCTCAGTCTCCTCATTCATAAAACAAGGATTAGAATCTAAGTGCTCTCAAGAGCTGGATTCCAATCTGCTAGGACCAAGAGAGAAGTGGGAGCCAGATCCCCAAGCCCCTTCCATCCTGTGGTACCTCCTCAGGGCTCTGACATTTTACCTGCAGTGGTGTGATCATTCCATTCCATAGAGATGCTCTGATTTTTCTTTTTTTATTCCCTCCTTTTTAAGTCCATGAGGGGCAGCAGTGCTATAACCTTCATTGCTGTTAGCCAGTGTTGCTCTAAAGGCTGTCATTGCTGGACTGTGTGTAACCAAACTCAGTCCCCTATTGCAGGAAGCAGGCTCTACATAAAAAATCCTCCCAAAAAATCAAAACCAGTCAAACACCACAATGTTAAGTGTAAAATCAGAGTTCACAGATTTACTTAGGCTCTTTTCTGACAGCAAAAAGATAAACAGGTTCTTGGCACAATAGGCATAATTTATACTTTAAAAAAATAAAGGTTGGTGGATCATACATTCCTAATTGCTTATTCTACAATAAAAAAGAAACAACCCAGTACCACAAAAAGAAAGAATCCTATAGGTAAAACCAGCTCACCAGATACACAGAAATGAGCTAAAAAAACATTGTTCAGCACAATTCAGGCTGTAGTTAACACAGGTCCTTTGATATGAGCTTCCCATTCCTTCTGCTCTTTTAGAAAAAGGAGTGAGTGCTGTCACTGAGCTACACATGCACTGTAAAAAAAACCCTGCCATGGGAGGTTCTCTTCATCCTCCCCTCTGCTCCCAGGGTACAGAAAGTCTCCACAATACCTTAAATGATGCACCATCTTTTAAGAAAAAGGGTGCTGAGGCGCAATGGTGATAGTTTGGGGAAGGTTCCTCTATGGACAGAGATGGGCACCAGTTCCAGAGGGTCATTTCCATCCCCTGCTTTGAGGGATCCTGCAATTCTTGCACCTTCAGGGAATCAATCAAGTGTGCCAAGTGCATTTTGCAAAATATCCACTTCTCCATGTACATATATAGATATACACAGACAGGCCAAGTTTAAAATCCTAACAGCTAAATAATCCAAATGCTTTCCAAGAGTATTTTGAGCACAATATACAGCAGAGATGCAAACAGTACCTGTGCAGCAGGGAAGGAACTTACAGAGAAGTCAGTTGCCTTATTTCTACTTGCCTTTCACTCTTCAGTCATCTTAAAGGGGTGATGAAATCAGTAAACTGACCTCGATGTCAGGGAAATGGGTCATGTGAGTTGAACCTGAGGATTTTCCCTGTAGGCAATTTAAATAACTAAAGAAAGCAGACTCAGTTATTCTTATGCTTCCACAGTCCAGTTTCTTGAAAACTCCTAATCCCTCTAAATAGCCAGTCTCTCCCAGAATTCCCCATCAAGCTCAGCTGGACAAAATCTGTCTCAAGAGTGAGGGAAACGTGGCAAAGTGGCACCACCTTCTCTCCTTTGTGGTGTTCTCCATTGCTGGAACACTGGGGAGCTGCAACTCCACTGCAAGGCAAGGAGGAGCAGAGCTGTGTGAGGGAAAAGAAGTGAACTTCTGGTAAAGATTACGTCAGTCAGAACTCTGCACCTAATGCCCATGACAATCATGTTAATGAGGTACCAGTGCAGGGCTCTCAGCACTATAAAATATCAGGTGCCAGCAAGCACCTCAAATCTGCTCCAAGATGCATTCTCAAGGGCTTGATTTTGGTCACTGTAGCAAACATATGCAGGTGATGGGGTTTTTTTTAATAGATCTGTTTTTTTCCATGCAAAATAATTTGCAAAACTTCACGCTGCAAAGGCACAAAGGGGGTACTCTGAGGTGAAAGAATTCACACTACTTAGAAACCTCTTCTTCATGTCTGCCTAACTGTGTGCAGGTATGGCTGCAGAAGGACTTGGGATGTCCAGGTGATTGTTCTTGTGTTAAAACTCTTTGGTTCAAATCTGAATTCAGGCAGCATTTTAGACATCTTTGCTTCTGGGCTTCCACCTTTCTCTCTGCCATCCCTTTCCCCTCTGCCTGCACACAGGCACCCATGCTCCAAGACCTCCCATCACAGCAGAGCACCACTGGGATTGGGCAGCTCTGGCTCTCCATCTCTGATCCCCAGCTCTTTCTTTTCCCATGTTACTTTTCTACCCATTGGAGAAGTGAGAAGTGCCCTGTCCAGTCCAGAGAAGTTTAAGAGCTGTAACAAAGGTATTTGCTGGGTTTCCAGCCTCTGACATAGTTGTTTCATGTAAGAGCCAAGAGCTCCCATCCCGTAGGATTAAGGAGCCACAGTCCAGACACCACCAGGCAACACAGTGCAAGCAGCTTTAAATCTCCCCCTCCTACTACAAAAATCCATCACTAGAAAGCACAAAGTCAATGTAAATTCACTCTAACAGTGCAAATGTATTAAAAATGAACCTGGATAAAGGCATAAGGTGCCTTTTGCCCACACCATTGCAGCTTGACCTGGTCCATCATCCTGCCACCAAAACCAATCACGAACCCTCCGAAGCTGATGCTAACCATGTGCTTTGACTGACTCAGCAGAAAGGCAGTCCTGGGTTCACACCTGATCCGGGTCAAATTTGTGCTGTTAGGTGGCTCGGATGTCCACAGAGCTGGGATTAATGATGAGCCAGAAGCTGAGGGAAGCCTTGGAAGGGATGTGAGAAGAGTTGCTCTCTCCCTGTGGGGCACGGGGAAGTTTTGTTTTGGGGACCCACGGGACAAGGGTCTGCCCAGGAACAGGAGGGACCCTGAAGGACAGGGAAGGCAGTTTTTACAAGTGACAGCTGAGTCAGTGCAAGACGGATGGTGCCTTTGAAAGCCAGTCCCGGTGCGGAGGAGAGAGGAACGAGGTCACCACTTCCTTGTGCTGGGCTGCATTAGAATTGAAAACAATCACAACAGCGAAACGAAACCAGCTCAGCTGAACAGATGCAAATCCAGCGGCAGACACGGGCTCAAAGCAGGTCAAGCTGCACCCATGCAAATGACGGCTTAGCCCAGAGCACAGCGAGGTGTCCACGCCGAGAGGGTGTGTGCTGGGCAGCTGCCAGAGTGACCCGAGCACAGCCTGGGTCCGGGCTGTCGGGCACTACCTGCCCGGGGGCAGCCTGGCAGAGTGCCCCGGGCAGGCTCCCAGTCCCGTCGCTGGACGCATCCCTCTCCTGTCCCTCTCCCCATCTCCTCTCCTTCTCCCTGTCTCCTCTCCCCTCCTCCCTCTCCTCTCTCCTCCTCCCCATCTTCTCTCCGTCTCCTCTCCTTCTCCCCATCTCCTCTCCTCTCCCTCTCAATCTCCTCTCCCTCTCCTCCCCATCTCCTTTCCCTCTTTCCTGTCTCTCCTTCTCCCTCCCATCTCCTCTCTCTCCTTCTCCCCATCTCCTCTCCCTCTTTCCTCTCCCCCATCTCCTCTCCCTCTCCTCCCATGCAGTTCCACAGCAAGGCTGCAGAGACTCAGTAGCCCGAGGGGAGCTTTGCCAGCAGAGCCAGCCCGATAAAGCGCTCCCCTTGTGTAAACACAGGATACACCAGCTAAAGTGCTCTTCTGTCAGCATAGCTTATCCCGGCACGGTTTTGCCAAAGGAATCCTCGCTCCCGTTTCAGCCAGGCTGTAAATCTGGCGTGGCAGATGTGGTCGGGAGCTGCTCAGAGCGGCAGCACCACAAACCTCTCCCCCAGACCGAGTTTGTTCTCAGCTTCCAAGTCACGATGCTGTTCCCTGGTGGGGCGGGTGTCACCTGCTCTTTCCCAGCCACCACAGTGGCCAGCAAAATATGGCCCATAAATCCAGAAGCCCCGGTGCCCCAGGAATGCCCAGGATCCTTGTCCATGCCCAGGGCATCAGTAGCCACTTGCACCTGTGGCTTGTTCCAGCAAAGCAAGCCAAACCTCACCAAGCCCACAGTGCCTTCTGGAGCCCAAAAATGGCCCTACTTAATAACAGAGGTGTGAGGATAGTCAGAGAGGCTTCCCAATGAATGGGAGGAAAGGATGAGTTCACACTTCTGCTGCCACAGCTGTTGCCCAGTGGTGGTTTCCTGGGACACTGGGAGGAGTCCCACTTTGTCCATATGAAATTGCACTAACTGGGGAGGGGAAGGCTCTGAGCCCTTGCTTTCTTAAATCCTGAGCTCTCCATCCCTAAAAAATCATTCCTCAGCTTCTCAGGAGAGTGTGCCGTGCCCATGAGCCTGGTCAGCAGTGAGGATCACGTCTGCACACAAGCACAGGACAATTTGCATCTTCTGCAGTCCCAGACGGAACATCTGCCACGCTCTTCTTGTCTTCTCTGCACTCCCTACACACGTAGGCAACACGCTGCCCCAAAAATTCGGGGATGCGGCATTTCCTTGTTTATAGTGGGGAAGCAGGAAACACGGAAATGTAAAGCACATCTGCAAGCTCCGAACACCTCCAGCTCGCCCTGCCCCTGCCCCGAGCTGGCCAGATGGGATCTGGGAGCTTCAGGAGACAGCAGTTCCCTCCGGGAGCAGGCAGAGCGGGGACTGCCGGGCTCCCACCCCCGCTGACACATCGAACCACCTCGGAGCAGGCACGAGGAGGGTTCCGGAGTCTGCAGACACACCCAAAGGGTCTCGCTCAGCGCAGGAAGGCTGTGACAGCAGAGAAGTGATGCTGACTCTGCCCAGACTGGGCTGCGCCCGCGGCTTCCTCTCCTCCCATCCCTGGGAGATGGAAAATCCCAGGGCAGAGACTGTGGGCTGGGTCGCCCTGTTTTGGCTCTGCCCAAGGGGGTGATGCCACAAGGCTCCCCAGGCACGCACCTCGCTGGTGGGACCCGACCTTTAGGCTCCAGTCTCAGGACAGTCTCCCCGAACCATGCAATTGCTGCTCCTTGTAATTTTACCTGAGCTGGTGCCATTGCAAATGCCATTCTTATCTCCCTAAGTAGATTCCTCTCTTGAGTCCTTAACAGTGTCGTACAGCAATTTGTTACATAAGCTCATCAAGTTTTTTAATGTATCCATGTTAATAGGTACATAAATATGGAAATCTTAATTTCAAACCTGTGTCTGAGAGCACTAGTTGGGAAACTAGTCTGAGAAAAAGCAAACATGACCCAGGAATACCCAGGGACTTTTCCAGGGTTTAGGTATGGCTGGTGAATAGAGCAGGAGTGGGGCTGGCAGGAGCTGTGCTCCTCACGATCATCTGCCAGCCTTTCAAAGCACAGTCTCAACAGAGCACCCTCAGTTCATTTGCTCTACACTTCCCATCCCCAGCTCTGCTACAGAGACAGGCTACTTTCATTTCTATTATTTTTGTCTCTAATTGCAGGTGGATGATTCCCCCAGATAAAAGGATTGGTTCTCCAAAGGAACTACCAACACTGCATCCCAAATACAGTGAACAACTGGAAATAGCAAAATGCATTTTGAAAGGGTTCAGCTGTATTTCACCCACGATCACTTTCAGCATCATTTGTAATAGTAAATTACTTTTCTGTTGCATTTTGTCTATATTTTTTCCTATACTTTTCCAGATGGATTCATGTTTAGTTTGACCCCTTTAACTTTGTGGTTTAACACAGGGGAACATTTACCCACCTCATGATTCTTCCCTGACAGGATCCTAAAAGGAAAGGAGCTCTCAGCCCAGACTTTTCAGCTCTGGTCCCTCCATGGAGGAGCTGCAGGAGCAGCTGGATGTGCTGCACTCATTCCATAGGCACAGGAGACACATTTGTGCTGCTGTTGGTAAATCCCCCCAGCACTCAGTGCCTGCAGAGGGAAGGGCACATGAAATTACAGTGCTGAGAAGTTTGCTGCTCCACATCAATCCTCTGTGTAAGGCTGGGCTGCCACAAGATGCCAAATCCACTCTGAAGGCATCTGGGTGCCAGATGAGCAGTTCCATGCCCACACTGAAGCAAACTGGCTCAATCCAATGGTAATTTTTTAAGGTGTGAAATGTCTGGGGTAGGGGTGGAGTGAATGCTGGAGCAGGACAGACCATCGTGGTGGTGGACACGTCACACCAGGTGCTCCATCTCAGCAGGACAGATGAGTCCTTGTGCTCCTGGTGCTCACCAGGTGCTGGATGCTGCAGCAGTGTCCAGATTCACTTGCAGAGCAGGTGGCCTCAGGCTGCTCTTTTGTGGGTGCCTGCCCAGCAGGGATGGCAGATACCTGTGCCTCAGCCTTGGCTCTGGTCTCTGCCCCTCTCTTCCAGTTATTCCTATTTCCCAGCTAATCTCCATGGGCATGATGAAATAGGACATTAAATATTCAAGGATTATCTTTTTTTTTATATATAGCTAAAAGGTGAAGCTGCAATTAGCAATAAGCTGGGCTCCTGCTGGGGCTGTGCATACTGATCCCTCCCCACTTCTGAAGGGAAGGTTCACACCTACTCCTCTGGTTTAAAACTGGCACCTTTCTCCCACCTCACCGCGGTGCTGTCTCTGCTGCCCCTTCCAGGTGGCTGCATTTCAGCACAGTGGCTTCTCGGGGTTAATTGAACTGTGAATTACTGCATTTCCTAAGGGGTGACCCTGTGAAACACCTTCTTTGTGTTTCCACAGAGCAGCACCTCTGGTTAGAGAGAACCAGGGCACAGGAACCTCTGCAGCCTGGCCCTGGGCCACATTTGGAGGAGAAGCAGCAGCAAAAATTAATGTCCCCACGCCCTACTTCTCCACAAAGATGTGGCAAATGAACACCACTCTGAATATAAGCAGAGAAGAGCCAGAAGGGAGCAAAGAACCAGCCAAAGAGAGGTGGGGTGGGACCACCCTCTTTTCCTTGGGGGGAGGATGTTGGGGCTGGATTTATGGCTTGGGTTTACACCTGAGTCACCAGCTCATACAACAGCAAAGGGCCAGAAGCTTGACACTGCTGCTGACTGTCCCTCCCTGAAATCAGAGAATTATAGGATGGTGTGGGTTGGAAGGGACCTTAAAGCTCACCTCATTCCACCCCTTGCTATGGGAAGGGACACCTTCCACTAGAACTGGTTGCTCAATGCCCTGTCCAACCTGGCCTTGGACACTTCCAGGGATATATAGATATATAAATCCTACATATATTTCTTTTCGAGGCAAAATTCCTTATGGTTGTACCTTGGTAAATGCAGCCAGTAAAAATAAATCATAAAAGCTGGTAAGAAGATGTGTCATTGTTAAAGGTTGCAGCTTTTGCTCACCTCTGTGTCCAGAAACAGTCACCAATTCCCGAGGCCCTCCAGGGGTGATGGCTCTGAGATGTCTTCAGACCAGTAGGAGTAAGTTGTCACACACAGACTATTAAGGACTAGATAGGCTCTTTGAAGTGCACATTCTTACCCCAAAGTTGCTTTCATGGTCAAGATCAGCTTTTGGCTAAAGAAACAGTGCTAAAATCATAATATAGAGGAAATGTCAGGAGCAGAGCGTTCAACATTCCGACTTTTGGGGGAAAAAAGCAGCAAAAAGCTCAGCCCAAAGTCTGCAGCCTGTTTTTATTGCCCTGGCTTGGCGTATCTGCAGATAGGCAAGGATTGCTGTACCTTGCTGGAAGCTACAGGTGTAGCTGGGCAGCACAGAAACCCCATCCTCAGCAGCTGTGGTGAGAAGATGACAGTTGTCAAAAATAATACTGAAAAATGAACCCCTCCAAGCAAACAGATTTTTTTTAACATAGTATTTGCTATTGCTTTCAGCCCAAGGGATGCTGTGAAGATCCCTGTTTAATACTCACCATATCCAAATGACCTGTCAGCTCCTCTCACCTGGCTGCAGGTGTGAGTCAGGGTGTTCCTCTCCTTTCCTGTCCAGTTCTGTCTCCCATTCCCAGAAAAAGCAGGTAAGTCCTGTTATCCTGTCTGGTGAACCCTGATTATTTCCTGTGAACGTTCAAGCCAACCATGGTATGTTTGTGTGGAAGTGCTGGAATATGAGTGGCTTTTCTGGAACATTTCTTGGGGATCAAAATTCACTCACTTCTTTTCCCCCAGGGTGATATCATTCCCTTTGGTGGGTGTGTTAAACCAGCAGCACCAGTGGGAGAATGAAAGGATCTGTTTTACTTCAGTGCAAGGAGGTTTTCCCATTCCTCGTGAGGAACATACAGCCCTTGAAACTTATCATACGAAGCAGGATTTACACTCAGCCCAGATGGATGAGCTGAGTTTTGCTACCTTTAAAAAAATCACCAAGTGATCCACACCCAGCACAAATCAGGGGAATAAAGGCTTTTAACAGACAGTTGCAGCCTGTGAATTCTTTAAAATATCCCATTCTGTCTCTATAAAAGGTGGGTGAGGAATTTACAAATGTCCTAATCCCCCTCTAATCCCTTAAAATGCCAAACTCTGATGCATATGCAGTTTTGTGATTTTGTGTCTTCAAGGGCTTGTTTAGATACTTATTTAAGAGATACCAACTCACGTTTGTCATACAAAGCCAAAATGGCTTGATATGTTTTCATTGCACATTCTTCTGGAAAGAAACACCAGTGTTGCTGGGAAAGGCAAACAGCCATCCCCATCCTGAGCCACTGCCACAGCTTTTGGGGACAACCAGGAGCAATTCCCCACGGAGAAGGTCCTGCAGTTCAAGTTTGCAGAATGCTCCTCTCCTTCCTCTATTCCTCAGATTCTTCTCCTTTGCAAGCGGGGAGAGCCATGGTTCTCACCTCATTTTTAAAAACATTTTGGGACCTACACAGGAAAAGCTCTAGAAAAGGCACAGCCTGCTGTCATAGTGGTGGTGCCTTTAGCAAGCCCTTAATGGAGACTACGGCTGTTTTAAGCTGTGTGTGATATTTCTATGTGCACAGATAACCAGGACAGAGCTGACTTTTAACTGCTCATATATGTTTAATTAGAGCTGAATTTTTAATCCTTTTAATTTGTATCTCTTTCTTAATAACCTCAGCTTGGCAAAGGTTGAAAAGGAGTAAGTTTCATTTGAATATTGGGTAAAACTTGGTAACAGCTGAGCAGACTGCTTAGCTAAAAAGGTTACAGCATGTTCTTTAAAGACCATGGGTAACAGTTGGAGGTAGCTAAGCCCAGGTTTGCATCCTTTGAAAATCATTTCAGAGAAGCTTAATACAAATACTCTGGAGCTCAGTATATCATCCAAGGTAAGGGAAGTTTAAATGTATCAAAAGGGGCATTATTTGCCTGTAATCTCGAGGCAGGGAGGATCACAGCAACATCGATTAGTGTTTGCAGCACAGCTCTGACATCTTAATGCAACGGGGTTATAAATTCATACTTAACTGCTGCCCAAAAGCAGAAAAAGCCATTGCAGACTATTGCAATCCCTGCTGATGAAAGCAAACATGCTCAGAGGTTAAAGATCCTGCAGGAATGCTCCAAGCTGAAGCAGTGAAAATGTTGCCAATGATCTCTAAATCTTGAACCCAGATCTAGTAGGGAGGAATGAGCCCATTTCACAAGCTTTGTTTCAGATAAATCTGAAATTTCATTTCAGTGAAAAACAGCTGTCATTAAATACAGGGTAACTTGAAAAGAAGAACAGATAAAATCAGCAACTTTCAGCTGTAAATACCATCATGAATTTTACCCAATACATGGGAGGATGGACCTCAGCCCCTGCCAGTGGCATCAAAGACAGAGCAGGTTCCTCACTCAGGTTGCTTCTGGTTTAGAAGAAACAAGGCAAAGAGATCATGTATAAACACAGGGACTTTCAGAGTGACATTTCAGATGTACTGTGTGATATAATCTCCTCCCTGACAGTTTTTCTGTACCATCAAAACCTAACATTTTTGCATGAAAAATGACCATGCTGGGGAATTGTCTGTGCCCTTCAGACAAAAACAGCATAGGTATCTGCTGGGTTTGGTGTTTCTGACTAACTGCTAATAGGGGCTGGCTCTAATAGGGGCATGTTCCATTTGGGTGAGCCCCAGACACCTTCCAGTGGATGTCAGGGACCACCACATAGCAAATAAAAGTGTATTTTCCTTTGTTATCATGCACAGGTCATTTGGAGGCAGCCCATGAACCCCTGAGCTGCTGTAGCTGGCTGGGAGGAGCAGTGTATGTTAAAAAAAGGCCAAGTGTAAACGTGGCAGAACACAACATCCTTATCCTCAGGACAGCTCTCACCCAGGCAGCAGCAACACAAGGTCACAGGTAACCTCAGTTTTCATTTCTGAAGATGTCAGGAAATAGCCCAAGTCACTGCACCGAAACTGCTCACCTCTGCTTCGCTTTTGGTGTGATTCCTAGGAATTCCCACTCCAGATGCAGGAGGCTCAGTGCTCCTCTCAGACAGCATTCCTTCCCCTACGAGAGCCCGTGCCTGCACTTTAATTCAATATAAAGACATGTCTCTGCATGAAACTCGCTGCAGCTGTTGCATATCTGCATGAAGTGATCTTCCACAGTCGTGTGAGCAGCATGTCTGCTCTGCTTTGACTCCCTCTGACTCCTCCAATTTTGCCTTGGATTGTTGTGGCCACGCAGCACTGGGATGTTTTGAAATCAATAATCGTTGCTCTGGTCAAACTTCTTGCCCAACATCTCTCTGTGTCTGTGCTGTCTGTGTTTGATGGGATGGTTCATGCTGGGTAGTATATGGCACTTCCCAGAAGGCATCAGAGTTCTGACACAAAACTATATAGTTTTCATAATTCCTTTTGTCATCCCATCACTCCGTTGTTTTCGTATGGACCAACTTCTGACCTTGCTGGAAAACAAGGATAATCCCTGTGGTCTGGACATGTCACTGGCCCAGCACAGCACACAGAGCTCCCCACAGCAGTGAGGGCTGCAAAGCCTGAGGGCAGAGGGATTCAGGGCCCTTGGTGCTTGCAAACACTCTGTTTCCATCCTGCCAGGAAAAAGTTCACCAATGTGATCCTGGGAGTTCAGCTGTCGAGGGGAAACTTTAGTCAAAGAGGTGGATTTTTCACATAAAATGTTCTCTACAGCATGGATAAAGACTGGGCTAAGGAATATACTTCCTTAGGAGTTGGCAGGTGGTATGATCCCATCTGGTGTCCTTGTGTTGGGGTAAAAAATAACATCTGACAGACACAGCACCCTGAAAATGGCACTGTTGCCTGTGCAGGGGGCTCAGAGGCGTATCCTGCCTTTCCAAGTACAGGTGGTGAGAGTGTGTTGGATCCCTCTGGATTGAAACAGCACAGGATTTCATTGTCCTGTTGTTTGGCAGGGAGCAGCTGTCACCCCAGCACAGCTGTGTATTGCCAAGAGAAGCATCCAGAGCAGAGGAGAAGTGACAGCAGCACGGGCTGCTCTCCATCTCCCCAGCAATTGCCGCTCAGGACCTGCCTATGCCCCTTCTGCTCTTCACCTCTTCCCCTGCACTTCCAAAATGCTGCAGCTATCCACCTTGTTAGGGATACAAATCCTTTGAACACCTCCCTGCCTTGAATTCCTTTTCCAGTAATGTCATTCAGACTGGCAGTCGAGCCAACATCGTCAGCTGCACCCCGGTCAGGGCGTGATGGCACCTGTGGGGAAACTGGAGAGGGTGACACCTGTTAACTCAACTGGACAGCAGTGCTAAAACACTGCATTTTCTTCATTTTTTAGTGATGTATTTAAAGTACCTCTGTGCTGAGTGCTGGAATCTCTCACAAACACAGCACAGCTTCTCCAGGTAACAGAAAATTCTGCAAACTTTGCAAAGTTCGAGCTGTTTCTATCAGAGCAGAGCCACTGGCACTGCAGGGCAGGGCTGGCAATCAGCAACAGTGAGCAAACCAGGGAAGGGATCTCTGAGTGCTCCTCATCTCCAAGAGCTACACATGATCCCACTTTACTAATAAATCCTCAGAAGAAGACTGGGAACACTGAAATACTAAAGGGCTCCCATCAAGCACAGCTTCCAGATGCAACACCTTTAGTTTGAGTGGACACCAAACAACCCCAAACGATGGGAAGGGAGCAAACCCCCACTGGCTGGGAGAGGGATGAGCAGCCCCACAGAAGCACAAGGTGCTTTCACAGGGACAGGACTTCCCCCGGGACAGAGCCACCTCTGAGCAAAGGGCTGTGTGCTCAGACCTTGAAGGGCAACAGAAGATAGAAGGAAAATTCACCAGCCTGTTGTACCACACGTGGGCAACACGGAGCAACGTGACAGAAGCAAAGCAAATGCCTCCCTGGTTCCCCACTGCCTGAAACGGTCTGAAACCCTGCTCTGATGCCAGGAGCTTTAGCAGGGTGCCAACCCAACAAGCACGTCAGATCATTGTGCCATCGCCTCCAAAAATCCTTCTGTGCCTTTGATATGTTAATCCTGCGTAAGGCAAATTCTTCCATTAGAATATAGTCCATTCTGGTCTCCCTGCAATCTGCATTATCCAGTTCAAAGTTAAATTAAAAATCTCAACCTGTGTGAATGTTGCAATCGCATTATGAAATCTGTAAATCTATTTTTAATGTCTTAATGCTGCTCTAGTTGAACAAGGCAAAGAGGCTGCTGCATGGCATTTGCTTTACACTTTTTGAGATTCTCATGCACTAGTTAAATATTCACTCTGCAGCGTTTGCATTTCCAGTACTGCAGGACCCTAAAATAGAAGACAAGTTTTTCTTTCCCTCTTTTGTTTTTAAAATTCCAGCTACGAGTAACTTGACTCAGAGATCTCTCCAAATGAAATGTGGAGCACTAAACATTGCAAGGAGAAAATACTTCAGTGTAACACAGTTGCCAGAAAGCAGGACTTAAGTCCCAAACATGCAGCTATTTGCAGTGTTTTTATGGGGTGATGGAACCAAATATTTGGTTTCAATTCAAATTGAAGATGTATTACATGTTAATTCTTTGAGTAGCTTGTTTTTGTTATGAAAACATTTGAACGTCGCTGGAACAACTCAAACAATGAACCCAATTCAAGTATCCCAATCAACCTCTTACAGAACACTACCTGGAGTAGTTTGTGCTTTTCCTTCTGACCTGAACACAAGCTCCAAAGAACTGGAATTTTCTGTACAACAAAACCTCTATTATCTGACCAACTCTCTCTGAAAAATCAGAGTATTAAGCAGTCAAATGAATTCCGCTGTTTTCACTTGAGAGCCATCCTAAGAAAAGCCGGGCACTGCAGTCCAGCTCCTCATCAATATCGGTGTTCCCCCGCTCGCAATTAGGATGCGCTCCCGGTACTGAGCACATACAAACAGCAGATGTACGAGAACCACTGAGAAACAAGGGAAGGACAACAGAGACCGGAGATTTAGGCCACATTTGCCAGCAAAGCTGTGTCACAGCCCTGCAGCAGATGCTGCTGCCCCATCACCCCCTGGCACACGGACAGGGCACCGGGGCACGATGCTCCAGGAGACGGGAGGGAAACCTTCAGGGCTGTTCGTACCCGAGGACATCCAGGGGGGCTCCGAACGGAGGTGACTCCCAGAACAGCTTCGGGAAACTTCGGGCAGCCAGAAGAACAAGGGCGTTTAGAAGGGCAGGAGTTGTGTTTGCGGGGGTGTCGCTGGGCCCCATTCCCCCCTCTTTCCTCCCCCTGTCCGCTGTTATCCTCCCCGTTCCCCT
>VXAU01011327.1:4599881-4618951 GCA_013399695.1 Formicarius rufipectus
CCCTTGTCCCCTCCGTCCCCCCTGTCCACCCCCGCCCGCGCTGCTCCCGTCGGGCCGTGCCCGTGCTGCTGCCGCCACCTCCTGGCCATGGCCGGAAACTGCAGCCCGGCCTCCGGCTGGGGGGCTTCGCCTCAAAATCCCGAAAATAAGATTAAAAAGAAATTTTAAAGAAGAGTAATAAATAAGACAGAACCCAGCCGAGCGCCCCGCGGCTCCAGCCCAGCCGTTCCCTTCGGGATCAGCGCCTTTCGCAGTGCCCGGGACGCTCCCGCTGCGGCTCCCGCATCCCCCGGGATGAACCCCCGGGCGGATCCCCATTCATTCCCAGGCGCTTGTTCGCAGGTACTTGAGGGGGGTGTGTCGGGCACTGAATGTCCCCCCATTCAGTCAAAGTGGAGCCCTGGCTGTGCCCCTGGAGCCTCCCCGCTGCAGCCCGTGGGTCGGGAGCGCTGGGGACTTGGTTAATGATTCGTAAAAGAATGGGAACATGCAAACCAAATGAGCTTGGAGTAGCTTAAATCCGAATGGGGAAGTAAATGGCTCCAGCTAAAGAGA
This sequence comes from Formicarius rufipectus, assembly GCA_013399695.1. Taxonomy (NCBI): domain Eukaryota; kingdom Metazoa; phylum Chordata; class Aves; order Passeriformes; family Formicariidae; genus Formicarius; species Formicarius rufipectus. The sequence goes on from VXAU01011327.1 coordinate 4,600,437, forward strand.
TCCAACCAGCCCGGCGTGCCCGCTTGCTGACCACAATTCAAATGCAAGCAGATTCTGTTTCACTGAATTAAACAAGAGTGCTTGTTCAAATATAAGGGGAGACAAAGAAAAAACGCTCTTAGAGAAACAAATCCTGCTGTGCTGGGCGAGCTCCATGGACTAACTAATCCGGGATTCAGTCCTAGGAGTCACCAGCACCAATATCTGAGAAAGGTGCAAGGTACAGACAACTCTTCTCACCCGGGACCGCAGGGTTGTGAATAACTACGGTAAACACAGTAAATATATAAGAACTGGGTAGCCTTAAGTCAAATATTAGGCTCAACTTCATCAGCTGGAACAGTCAATGCACTTGTAATGACCGAGTTTTCAATTTCGCTAATACGATTTATTGGTGCCAGTGAGATCCCAGCAGGGATGGGGAGACCGGCTCCCTAAGAACACACGTTAAGCACATGAGGAATGCTACGTTCTCACAGGTAGCATGCAATGCCGAGCCTGCCTGGCAGCCGGGGTGGGGGGCAGGCAGGGTTGGGGAGCAGACAGGGTGGGAGCCGCCCGGGCTGGGCAGGGACTGCGCGGCCGAGAGAGGCGCACACGCAGCTCCTGCCGCGGGCCCGGTCAGCGCTAATAAACATTGCCATTCATAAGCATAAAGGAGTCAAGTATTCCCACCTCCCCCCACTGCCATTTCAAAAGTATCTGACCTAATTATTACTATCCCTGTTGTGTAAATTCAGCACTTTGTCAGTCTGAATAAATGTACATTAGCCTTAACATGAGCGAAACAAGTTTAAACAATGAAGGCAGCTTTGTAAAGCTCCCTCGCTTTTTAACTTAGTTGACACCACACTAAAGAGCCCATTTAGACTAAAGAGTTCAGCACATTTTGGGACCTATTAAATACCCAGGCTGAGACTAGATATTCCCTTTTTCTTTTTTTAATTTGTCCTACCTAGTTGCTACAGTCAGCATAATTGAGCAATAAGCTGCTTTGCATTTCTTTAGCTTTGTAGGCAAGTTGCAGAAAGCTACACCCAGCCTGTCCAGCACAGCCCTTCCAAGGCAGGGCAAACCCCACTTATCACTAAGTCATTCCTCAGAATTACATTTAATTAAAAAATTTACTTTTAATTAAAACAGAGAGGAAACTCATGACATAAAAATGTGACATTCATGACTGTTAGGAAAGCACTGTCAAATTGTTTCTATTTTAGGCTGACAACAGAGTTATTTCCAGAGTCAAGTCAGCCTTTCACAGAATCATTTGGGCTGGAAAAGCCCTCCAAGATCAACAAGCCCACCCCGTGCCCGATGCCCACCTTGTTCCCCAGCCCAGAGCACTGAGTGCCACATCCAGTCCTGCCTTGGACACCTCCGGGGGTGGGCACTCCAAATCTCCCTGGGCAGTCCCTTCCAAGGCCTTTCCAGGAAGAAATTCTTCCTGATCAATAAGTGACAAGCTCCAAGCCCATCCTGACTCAAATTGCTGTCACATTTAGGACGTGGCCTGGAAGATGGAGAAAGTTCAGCTGGGTGAGGTGGCCTGTCCTTGGCTGCAGGAGAAAGGCAGATCAGTCCCAAGGAGGCAAAAAGGGCTGACACACCAGACCACCAGCACCCTGATCATTCTCTATTGCCTGCCCTCCCCCTCCATGGAGCAAAGCATGGGCTGATTTCTGTAGGCAGCAGAAAGGAGGAGGGAAACGAGAGGGAACAAGGGGAAAACTGGGTGTAAAAGGCAGTGCAGTCAGACAGAGATGAACATTTCTGCAAAGGGAAGGTGTTGTTCTTCACCAGTGCACCCTTAATTTTTGAGAAAACCTCTTAGAGATGTCCCAAACACTACACAAAGGTTGAGTTCTGCTGGATGTGTCACAAGGAGCTGGTAGAGAAACAATTTAAAAAGAGAATTTCATTTTACCCAATGCCATAATGAAACGGGTTCTTCTCCAGATGAGATCTGTGGTCAAGCTGTAAATTGAATTCTGTCACTGACCTGTAAGAGACACTTTAATCCACATGAAGTCAACTGTTTGACAAAACCACAGCTACATTGTCAGCAGTACCTCCACAGGAACTGGGCAGTTGGATGGATGTTTAGTTTAAAATCCTGGTTCATAGGCAGAATTTCAGATGGATTAGAATTTCATCCCTCTTATTCATATTGAAGGTTGGTGAAGCTTGAAACACAGAAAAGAAACCCCAATTCAATTATAATTTCTAGCTGTCAGGAAGGAATTCTACCAGCTCCATCCTCCAGAAGGAAATCCACACTGTCCAACAGTAATCAGTTCCATTTGTGATCCTCCCAACAAAACACTTCTTGTCTGTGATTTGTATTCAACTTAGGACATACTGACTTCAGACCCTCTGTGGATTGTAATGTCTAAACAGCCCTTTTATTTTTAAATGCAACTAAGAAACTATTTGGCAGGGTCACCACAGCTCTGAATCTGGAGCAAAATATACCAACTGCAACTGGCGCCTGGGCTGCAAAGCAAAGCAGGGCACTCACAGACAACTGTGGTCCTTCAGTTTGGCTAAGAATAGGACATTAGTAAGAAATATTTTAATCTAACAAGCATCATGTTTTAAAGGGAACTTTCAGCTTCTTTTTGTGCCAATTTGACTGGCATGTGATGATCTCATGGTGTGGAAGTTGGAGACCAAAAAGGCTGTCTGAGCAAACCACGTGCACTTCCCCATTGCACGACTCCAAACTTCAGTCCTGTTAGAGAGAAGATAGTTCTGTGATTACTCCTAAAAAAATAAACCATGGGAAATAAATTGTAACATATTACAGACTGAAGTTTGACCCTTGAAGCTTACAATTCACTAACTACAGGGTTTTATCAGCAGGATGCTTTTTCTCTGAAGGGTTTTAGTCTTATTTTCTAGAGATTCAGGGCTGCTACACCCTCCCTTGTGTCAGCAACGTTACAAAACACGGTTTCATTTCAACTGAGATTCATAGAGATAATAAACCCTTTGAAGACAAGCTGTTTTCAGAGGTCTTGTGGAAAATATGACTGGAGAGGCAGTAATCCACCCCAAAACCCCACCTCTGTCAGCTCTAGGACCGGAGGTGTGCAAGGATCACTGTTCTCCATGGAGACGAAATGCCAAGCTGCCAGCACCTCTGGATCCCTTCATGGCACAGGTGAGCACAGGGAGGTGTCACCTGCAGCAGGACACCACAGCTGCTCCACAGGGTCTGAGTTGTAGATGCTGTTATGGATTCTTTGGGACAAGGGGAAGAGGTAGTTTTTGAATATCCCATGAAAGAGCACGAAATATCCCATCTGATTTGGTGTGAGCATGGAACGAAGCTGCAGTTCTGAACACTGATAGCCAGGTGTGGATGGGGGAACATCCTCAGGGTTTTGGCTTCAGGGGCACCAGTATCAAAAGGACTGAACCTCTGCAGGTGTGCAGCCAGGCAGAGCCAGGACTGTGGCTCAGGACATACAGCTTTGCAGCCCCATCCCACCCCTGCCCCTCTGGGCCAGGTGTCACCACCAGCGTTTGTGCTTTGGGCTGAGTGAAGAAGTGGCTGCATGTCAGTCCCATTCCCAGTGGGCAGGTTCCACATCACACAAACATCCCCCTATTATAAAAATTGCACTAATTGGAATCCTTTTAAGCTCTTCAGAAGAGAGGCCAAGGCCTGAACATCATGGAAACAGAAGTAACTGTTCTGTGAATTCCCCGGGACAGACACATGGACACAAAAACGCTGCGGGACACTCGTGTGGCATCTCCCAAAAAGTACAGGTTTCAGATTCTAAGACTTCTGCAGTTTCCAACTTTCTCCAACATTCAAATCCACCTACATTAAAAGAAAATTAAATTGCCCTCCCCAACAAAAAGCAAACCACAACAAAGCAAACATCCTCCAGCAAACCATTCGCTCGAGCCCATTAAAACCTGCCAAGTCAAGGCTGCAGTCCCGACCAGGGGCCACTCGGGGCTCGGGCAGGAGTTGCATCATGTGCCAGCAATACATCACACATTCCTTCCCTGCTGCTGTTCTGCAAAGGGCACTGACAACACTTCCAGAAATCACAAAACATTTGCAGAACTCTGGGAGGTGGAATATCAAACACAACCCTAACACAGTGACACAGCACACACCACTGAAGCCAAGGGGACAGGAGGAATCTGTACGCTGACCAAAGCATGAACTTACTTTAATAGCTGAGCTGAAAAAAAGAAGTTACTACTATGGCTCAGTGGGCAGGAAAGTCTGTTACCAGTCTGTTACTCTGCCTGACATATTACTAAGAAATAGTTTTAAATACTTTGCTGCTTCTTTAGCAAAGTAATAGCTAAATGAAAAGCATTTATTTAATTCTCCTTAGGATTTATAACTGATTTAACTAGAAGAAAAGGGCACTCCTGTAAAACATTCATAGGCCTTTAACATGCATTGTCAAACAGAATTACACTGCAAATAAAGGGCCTACTGTGGTACACCTGTTAGAGCAGGGATTATCTGTAAGCAACAAATAATAAAGGACAATAAAGGAAAGAATACAGAACAGGGAGAACAAAGGTGATTCCTAGACATGCATACAAAATGTGGCTTCCTGGGAGCTCCAGTAAACCTCAAAGTGTTTGATGTGATGTACATGTGCATTCACGTATTTAGAAAACAAAAAGTTCTTACCGCCATATAAATTCTGCAACAAGCCAACTTTTAATTATAGCTATCAAAATAATAATAAAATCCCAGCAATTTCATTCAACTTGCTTGAATCCCGAAGACCACCTATGCCTATAACACCAGCACAGCACTTGAGTCTCCAGTTAACTACTGCCAATTATAAATGGGGACACTTTTAAAAATAAATTATGAGGATGATTAATCATTTTCACACACAAAGGTAATAAGGCAACATCATTCAGTGGTTTTGAAAGCCTCCTACTTTCTGCATTTCTATTCTGGCTAGTTTGTGCCAAGATTACAAAAGCACATTTCAAAAGAGGGAGAAAGGAAGGTGAAAAACTTTCATCCCTCCTTCTGGTCATTTCACGTAGAGATTATTGGATTCAAATATTCAGCCACTGAATTATTGCTATGGAACATGAACACTTTCAGAGGATTCCTGCATTTGGGAAAAAAGCTAAGACTAAAAGGGATAAGGGAAAGCTTCTAAAAAGTTGCTCTAAGTGACAAAATAAGCATTTGCTTATCTGTTCACCTGTACATGAATGTTATGGTCATATGAAGAGAGGAAGTTGTATTTAAATCAATGTCACAGGGATAAAAAAGCATAATAGAAGAACTGGGTGACACACTATGCTTAGCAATTCTGTCACAATGAACAAACAGTTGTTTGCCGTTCAGAATTTTAGGTCAGAAAATAAAACAATGCTCAAATTGAAAACGGCAAATTGCTCCTCAGAGATGGCCACAGAACCTCACTGTTCCAGAAGAAAAGTCAGAAATCTCAGAGTTTTGTCCCATTGTATCCTGATCCTCTGACAAGAGGAAGCAAATCCCCACCTGATACTTCCAACTTCAAACCACACCCACACAGAGGAAATCCCCAAAGTCTTGCTGGGAAAACAACAGCCTCATCTTTAAAGATAAGATTTACAAGTGAACACTCTGCTACTAAACCCAGGCTACAACCATGTGTACAGGAAGAATTTTCATGATGATGCTCTCAAATATCCTGTCAAAAGCTAAATTATTTGAGAACACCTACAGAACTATTAGAAACATATCCTAGTTTTACCAAGGGTCCATCAGCTTCACAGAAAATACCATTATTGCTCTTTATGCTGTCAAAAAGCTGCAGAAAGTTTGAATTCTGTATTAATACTTTGAAAGCCAATTACAGTTGTGGCACAAATCAAAAGAGGGGGAGAGCAGGCAGAAAGTCCTCCCCTCCCTCCTCCTGAGGTCACAGCCAGGGTGACTAAAGGTGACAACAGAAAAGACAAAGTGCTGTGCAAGAAATCCAACATTTTAGAAAGAGGCCTGCTGCTTCAACATGGATTCTGGTGAATCTTTAACAGAAGTTGCAACTAACACAAGTTCCTTGGTTACGAACAAGTTTATAAAGCAGTAATTCCAGATAATATCGGATTGTGACAACAGTAGCAGAGTTGTACAGAAAAAACCTTGGGGAAGGAAAACAGCAGTGGATGTTCCAACCAGGCTGCTCCTGGTTTCAGAAATAGTAAGCTGTGTGAGTAACCCAGTTGGAACACTCCTCCTTGGACCGTTTTGCTGAGCTGTGTGTGGTAAAAATAGACTTGTATGCCTCGGACTTCTCCTCGCTGTCTGCAATGGGTCTCTTCGCAGCAGCAGAAGGAGCCTTATTGACTTTTCCTGGGACAGATGAATTGCCATTGTCTGAGAGAGAAAAAGGAACAGAATTAAGCATGGATAACAGCTTATGTTGAAGAAAACCAGTATTTTAAAATTAATGCACAGAGGTGAAACACAGGTCTATTGCAAATATCTCCCTTAACTGTACTCAACAGCTTTCAGAATTCACACCCAGGTGCACTTAGGAATCTTGAGAGAGAGGAATTCCTTCCTGCTTGTGTAAATCCCTTGCACTTCAATTCAGTACTGACAACATGTATTCCTCCTAGTGAAAGATGGTTCTGATGTCTTAAGGAACCTGAAAGCAGCCCACCACTCTGCAGTACTGTTTAGAAATCAGCTATCAAACGCCAAAAGTCAAACTTGTGACATACCTTCCCCAGGGAATCTCTCTCCTCCCTTTATTCTCTGCCAAGGCATTTATGAAGAGTAACAATGGTCTGCATCATTTTATACTTGCAGGAGGAAAATGCCTATCCCTCTGCTGCTGATGCCACTTCTCTCAGTGGATTTTATTACTCCTTTCTTCCTCAACAACAGTTGAATCTTTCCCCAAGTTGCAGGGTGGTATTTTAAAGAGCACATGCCAAGTCTCTGGTGCAAGGAAATGAACACAGAAGTTTGCAGAAACTCGACATCCTAAGTTTAATTTAGGCACAACGACTTGTAAATAGCTGTGGGGAGCCTGTCTGAAAATGCACCGAGCTGCCTTCTGAATGTGCCCCCTAGAATGGCATGTGCAGTCCCAAATCCTCACAGAAGAGACCCTTGGATATTTGGAGAGTGTGGCCTGCAATGCCACCAGCAGCTGCCAGGACAGCACTCCAACCACTGGAGCTGCAGCAATGAGTGTGTGTGCTGCAGGGACTGCCCTCGGGTGTCCTGCCCACAGATCCATTCCTGTGCCCCTGGCATTCCTCAGGGATCTGCCTTCATTCGCCTTCTCTCCTCTTGCTGGCCAATGTACCTGCTGCCAGAAACAGAAACCTGACACTTCAGAAAGCATATCTTTCCCTTTTACATCCTCAGAAAATAGAAATTCATTAAATACAATCAGAATTCCAAGGCTGCTAAACAACCAAGAGCAATGATAATTGTGTGGAATGAAATATTTTTAGAAGTCTATCCTGTATAAAAGCAGACAGTAGAGGGCAGGTCAGGCACTGCTGATGGAATTTCTCCCAGCTTCTCCCACAGTTTATCACTTAAACATTCTCAGATTGTTCAAATTATTCTGACTTCTCCTGTGGTTGCAATGGACATGATTTAATAATTCACACAGAAACCTCAGACTGACCTGAAAATGCACCCATTCTCATAGTTCTGGATGAAACATCAGTATGAACTGCAGACATTAAATAACAGGATATATATTAAATAAAGAGAGGACACCACCCTTTGAACTAAAGGGCTGTTAAGTTTGCTCATGGCTGGTAAGGCTGCTGTAGGAAAATCAGTGTATCCTGAATTATACTGCACTTGCTCCCAAGGACACACAGCAAGTCAGTAGCTAAAAGAGGGGCCCATAAGTCAAGTAATCAGGAGTATTTCACACACTTCACCAAAATGAGCTGCCAGAAGGTACTTCTTCACCACCTGTACCTCAAGAAATGACTAGTTTTTCTCCACTACCTCCTGGACAATAAAACAGACACACCAAACCCTCAACTGTAGCACTGTGTGGATAAGAACTTCCAATTTCACTCATTCACGTTGGTCCCCACCAACTTAAAGCAATATCAGAATGACAGAAACAAGTAAATCTGTTCACATTTTTCACATTAAGGAACTAACACCAACCTGAACTCTTGGTGAAGATAATCTGTCTCTTTTCTCCAGAGCTGGAATTAATACAATCCTTGTCATTGTTAGCTTTTGAGGGACCTGGAGAATCTGAAAAAAATAAAAAAATTATAAATGTGCTTCATGACTCAGAAGGTGACACAGGACCTGGAGCTGTGACTTTACCTTCAGAGGTCTCTGGCTGAGAAGCTGATCCTGCTGACTTGCATTTCTTTGATTTCTGAAACAACAGAAGCAGAGACCAATCTGGATTTGACAGACACACAATTTCAGTGAGTACATTTTTATGTCTTACACAGTGGAACTCTTCCTTCCACATTTTTTGTATTATTTCTACATGGAAAAAAGAATAATCTTGGAAGCACTGGAGTTATGTTAAAAAAACCCAACTGTACAAGCCAAAACTGGATATGCCTGGATCCAGTATTTTGGTTTTCATACTTTGCAAGGGTGTGTGTTATCATTAAGGTTATCTGACACCCTGAACCCACAGAGCAGGACAGTAAATTGCACAGCACTAAAGAGGTTAACTGTAATCAACACATTCTCTATGAAAATTCCAGAAGAATCCTGCATCTCATTCCCATTTAATTTATTTAGTTGATAAAAACTTCCTCCAGGATAACCTTCAATAACTGGGTACTTTGCTGCAGGACTGCTTGGGAAGAAAAGATGCAGAAAGCCAATCTAAATTTTTGAAAAGCATCTGTGCAGCAGACTTCCCAAATTAATTTATGTTTTTCCAGATAAAAAAAACACAGAAAACCCCAAACAACAGCCATAAGAATCCCACTGCCGGCTCTAATTACATAAATGCCAAGCTGAAGAAGAAAGATGTACTAAAACAGCACTGTTTATCACAAAAGGTGGCTGGACACCTTCAGAATGGTGGTTGTGCTTCAAGACAGCTGCACAAACTCAAAGAAAACAATGTATTTAATTCTGTCACAAAAATTGGGAGCACCAGTGCTGTGAAACAAAGGATGAATGCTTGAGGGGAAAAGTGTCACAGCAAATGTTGCTGCAGAGCCGAGCCAGGAGGTGGTGGCAGAGGGTTATGGCTCTGAAAGCAAACTTAGCTCTCCTGGTGTCACGCAATCATGGACCTCAAAGACCATCTCCTTCCACGGACAAAGACACCTTCCACCAGCCCAGGCTGCTCCAAGTCCTGTCCAACACTGTCCTTCAGGGCACCTGAAAACCCTCTGTGCAGGTGCCTCCACCTTTCTGTTTTGGGAGGATTTACAAAGAAAAGCCACCTCCCAGCACGTGGCATCTGAACTGTGAGATGTGTGTGAATAAAGCACGCTCACATTCATTCTGAACAACACAGGTAACAGATTTACTCCATCATGGGCACATGGGACAGTGGAGCTTGAGTCATTTTTTAATGTGGCTCCAACTTCCTGATGTTTTGGCTCATGGGGATAAAGAAAAGGAGTTTGTGCTTCCTGCTCCAAATGTAATGGACCCACTTAGTCTGCTGTGCAGTAACTGAGGAAGAAATCTGTGCCAATAAACTGCACACTGTCCTCTAGGACTGGAGCTCCCAGGGCTCAGATCAGAGCAAAAGGTGCTGAGAGAGAGCCTGTCTGAGCCACTGAGAGCAGCTGGGGCAGCAGCATCACAAGTGGGGGATGAAATGCAGGGCAACTGCTGAGGGATCTGCAAATCCTGGCCCTGCCTGTAATACAAGTCTCCACTGAACAAACAAATACCCTTTGCATATTCACCCAAGGCATAGAGAGCCCACACACCAAGGCATGGTGTCTTTTTGGCTGCTGTCATTGCAAGAGCCAGGAGTGCTAAGCATACTCAGGGATCTCTTTGCTGTGCAGAAGTTGGAGACAGCATCAGCTCTCAGATTATTCCAAATTACATGACCCAAAGCTATAGGGGCTTTATTCGGACTATTTCCCTAAAGAAAGTGAAGTGCAACCAACCACTGTTTTTAGGGCTGAGCACTCATCTGCTGGGTCTGCAACAGGCTGTCATCAAATTATCTGTAGATTTTTTTTCAAACATGTAAGTACAAAGTACTGAGGGGAGAAAAAAAAGAAAAGAAAAAAAAGAAAAGAAAAAAACGCCTGAAGAGACACCATGAGCTTTTTGCTCTTATGCCAGAAGCTATAGGATGTGCCATGAAGAGACTGTGAAAGAGTCAGCAGGATTTCTCTGGATAACCATCCTTTTGATGTCCTGCCCAGGCCCACTGATGCTGTACTGGCACAGATGAATGAAGACCTTATGATGAGAAGGAATCATATGCTCAATGGCAAGTAAACAAGTATTTGTTTTAAAACAAACCAGCAAAACATTTGCATGCCATGTAATCTACAGCAGATGAAATCCAGGGCAGGAACAAGGGTGAGAAGAGATGATCAACCTCCATCTGAAGTCTCAGTTGCTTTAGTGACTGACAATGATTCACGTCCTTGAGGTTCAACTAAGTCTGTCTGCACCTGGTCTGAGTCAGCACTGCAGGTTTTGTTTGCTGCTTTGTCATCCTCCAGAACAGCAGTGGTAGGTCAGGGAAAAAACAGCAATGCTGAAAAATTCCCACATGCAGAACTGTCATCTGACAGTACTACAGAAGAACTAATAGTTCACAGAGGAGTAGTTACACAGCTGAGCTGCAAGGACTTTATTCCCTTGTATTTTGCCTGATCAGATAAAGAAATGCAAAGATCTCATGGTGGGAATGGGTATTGCTGAGGAACGTGAGGACCACAAAACTTGGCAGAATTTCCACACTTTGGTCTTACAGCACCAGACCAGGAATGAGACCCCAATATTGTGTTTCCGTGGCTAACAGAGCAGACTTGGAGATCAAAAAACTGATAGCCTGCCACCAGGAACTACCATATGAAATACAGGGATGATGTAGCTCAACAGTAGCATTAATCATACCAATAAAACCCTGATGTATCACTGGCACATTGTCCCTCTTACCCACAGCACTGAATTCAGTGATCTCCAGAGCACTGGGCACTCCTGCTGGTCAGAAGAAACTTTCAGTACATACAACTTCAATCTATTATTGGAAAAACACACACAACTCTATTACTTTGAAAAGTAGTGCTTAATACAACACAGCTCACAGAGTACATTCTTCCATCTGCAGAAAAAATCAGCAAATTCTAGAGCACATTGCATTGCAGACAAGAAATCAATTTTGTATTATGTATGAATATATTACCTTTTCTAATTTACTTTTAAGTCTTCTGTCCTCCATCCTTTTCTTCAATACTTCAACATCTTCTTTGTTACCATTAAGGATAATCACATCTTCCTCTTGAAAGGGAACACCACACTTTGGGGGGGGAAAAAGAATGATGAACAAAACTAGTATTTTTTTCTAGATTTTTAGGCTGGTGAACCTTTGTTGGAATTAACTCTGTGTTTAAGCTCTCCAATCCCCCTCTTTCCTGCTGTGTCTTTTCCACTACTTCTTTCTCATAATACAGCCTAATACATCTTCTCACTTAAAATGGTTATGGAAATTGCACATTTATTTATCTCTTATAAACAACACTCTTTAATTACTTTTTTTTTTCCATTGAAAAGATCCCCTAGTGTATTTTCCATTCATGGGTTTCCTGTTTTCCTGGTATGAATGTACCCGAAGTACCTCTAAGTAGAACCTACTCAATTTTCTGAACCCCACAGCTAAAAGCACTTCCTGATTTTCAGTTCTGAAAGCCCTCGATTAAGATCTAACCAACATGTCAATCTGATCAAGAATTTGTCTTTCAAGTTATTCATACAGGAAACAACAACTGACAGGAGCAGTTCCTTTACCCTGAGTAGGGACAACACCCAAGGTGTTATTCCTCTACATGTAGAGCTGACAGCACCAAGGAATTTTTCTCCCAAATGGACAGACAGGAAAATTTGGAGGTTTTGTTTGATTTTTAATGATGATAGCAACATCCTCCTCCTCATTATTATTAGTCTTAAAAGCAGAATAATTCATTCACCTTGCCTTGCTGTCTCGCCGTCCTTCATCTGATTTATCAAACACTCCCAAGTTTCAAAGTACATTCATAAATTAATCTGGATAATGAATGTAATGTGCTTTGTGTAAGTCCATATTAGCTTCATGGCTGAAGACAGATGTTTCACTGTGCACATTTTCAATCATTTGGTGCATCAGTACATTGACTATGACTTCTTTTTTTTTTCCTAAGATCTCAATTTCCTTTTATTTTTTTTTGTGTGTGTTTTGTTTGCTTGGTTGTTTTGGGGTGAGTTTTCTTTGTTATTTTGTTAAATGCAGAGGCTTTTTGTTAATCTGCAAGATTAGTTTATAATCCTGCCCCTGTCACTACTCTTCTGAACACAGGTTTAGAAAGGTTACTCATGTATCTGCAGTAGGAATTAAACAAATCAGAGGACATATGGGCACTACTTTTCTACAAGCTGCTCAAGTGCTGAGCACAGCTTAAAAAATGCCCCTGAACACAAGTGATCAGAGGTTATGAAGGAGAAACAAGGCTTAGAGAGAGGCACAGTAAGAAGTCAGGTAGAACAGCAAGTCACACACTAGAAATGGGTGAGTAGCCCAAATTCCTCCATTTTTACTCAATGAGCCAGGGTTAGAAACACCAGCCTGGAATGATCTCAGACACGTGGGAGGAGATGGCTACAAAATCAAGACAGACTTCATATTGAGGCACAAGCAACTGGCAGCTGATTTGATTCTAAAGAAGCCCCACACATCCGTTTCTTGTGGAGTGTCTCCTCATAAAGCATTTTAGAACATACATAGAGTCAGTAGGACTCTAATTTCAATAACTGTTGCACTTCGAAAGAGCAAGTGAATCCAGGTTCCCATCTGCAAAACAGGTGGAATGGTTCAAAAGTGAAAAGTGTTTAGAAGAAGCAGTGAAACAAAGACAGTGTTCTCTTTCTGTTCCCTGAAACAGGTATTTTTTTGCCATGACAACACTTGAATTGCATTACAGACACCATCCCCTCCCAAACATACTTTAAATACAGCAAGTGACAGGCACAGAACCATCTCCACCTTCCCAGGTTTCACTGACTCCTGTAGGCATCATTTGCTGTTGCATCATACAGGGCATCAAATGCCAGTCCTGCTGGGTGCAAAGCTTTAATTCTGAGTTTGTAAAAAGCTCACTATCCCTTCGTGCAAAAAAAGGAAACTTTGTTTTATCCTGATAATGAGACAAAAAGCAGAAAGACATTTCCTTTTGGCCAATTCAGAAAGATTGTTCCTTCAGATTAATTAAGGTCTTTTGGGGTAGATGTCTATGATATCACAGGTTCTCCCTTGCTGTACCTGGTTTATCTTGGGACTTCAAATACATATGAAGGTACTTGAAGGTTCTTAGCACCCAGAATAGAAGACATTCCTAAATGAGACTGAACTTGTAAACTGTTCTGCAATGGACAAAAGCAATAGAAGAGCAGTTTGCAGGTCTGAACCCAAGACCCAACCTGTAGTTGAAGAGTAGGACTTTAACTGAAGGAGATGCTGCACAAGCACAATGATTTTTGTCTAAAAGCCTTTCCAGGGTCCAATTACAGAAGCATGTTCAAAAATTTTATACCTAAATGGCTTAACACCATTGCATCAAGCAACTTTTTAAAGGGCTTGAGGGCTTGCAGATATGATCAGTCTTCAAAATCTGATATTCATAAATTTACACACCCTAATATCCCATGTGTATGTACAAACATACCTATACCCAAATCAACTTCTCAAAAAACCCAAACCAAATCCATCCCCAAAATCTGAAATAATAAGAACAATATAGGTACTATGAGTTGTAAAAGGTATATTAGCTTTGGTATAAATATAACCTGTTTAACTAGGAAAAGAAATAGTGAAATTACTCATTAAACAGGGCAGGGACTGAGGATTGAACAAATACAGAGACTGAACATCCACAGACCAACACCGTTCATGTCCCAGTCATATAAACCCATGTATTAAAGGTTATTGTCTCTTGTCACAGTTAATAAAAACATGTTTTAAGAGAGAATTTTCCAGAGGTTTATCCATTAAAAGTTTAGTAGTGTAAGATTTGTTGAACACAATTTTTGACTGCCAGTTTTTTGTTGTGACTCTACCCTGCTGAGCAATGGGTCAGAGAGTAAAGGACAACCTGGGTCAAGTGGAAAGTCTCCTACCAACTAATTCACAGAATGGGAACTTTCCCTCAGGGATTGCAGCATCCACCACAGAAACAGCCCAAGCCAGAGCCTCTATTGACAAAGCTTCCCTTGAAGCCAAGGATAACTGTGCCTGCCATACCTGCAGCTGTGCCTTAATTTACTTTGAGGTTTGCTATTTATTTCTGACCAATGCACTATTTTTATCAGAACACCTCCAAAATACACCATCCTCCCTGCTTGTTTCCACAACCCCAAAGCTTCCCAATTCCGGCAAACCGAGGTTGCTAAGTTGTCACTTATTAAAACCGTAAGAACCTTTATAAAGGCAGCAGCAGCACACCCCGGGTTTGGAGGAAGAGCTTTAACTCGAGCTCCAGCTGCTGGGAACGCCCAGGGGCGATTCCGCGCTGCGGTTCTTCGCTGCCACCTGGAAAGTTTCAGCAGCCGAAGAGTTAAGGGAGAGGGGGAGGCGGAGGCTGCTGGTTCCCAGCTCCGCCGTGCCCCGCTCGGCCGGCAGCGCAGCGGTGCAGGGGACCAGAGGTGGAGAGGTGCAGGGGAGGAAAGAGAAATAAAGAGGTGTAGAGGTACAGAGAGAGGGAAAGAGGTGCAGAGGTACCGGGGTGCAGAGGTACAGAGAGAGGTAAAGGGGAGCAGAGGTAGAAAGAAGTGAAGAGGTGCAGAGGCATAGGGGAGCAGAGGTTCAAGGCACAGGCGAGCAGAAGCACAGGAGGGGCAGAGGCACAGGGGGGGCAGAGAGAGGAGCAAAGGCACAGAGGGGGAGCAGAGGCACAGGGTGGGCAGGGAGAGGGGCAGAGGCTTNAGGGGCACAGGGGGGAGCAGAGAGAGGGGCAGAGGCACAGGGGGAAGCAGAGAGAGGGGCAGAGACACCGGGGGAACAGAGAGGGGTGAAGGGGAGCAGAGGCACAGGGGGGAGCTGAGAGAGGGACAGAGGTTTAGGGGGGAGCAGAGGCTCAGGGGGAGCAGAGAGAGGAGCAGAGGCTCAAGGCGCTGGCACACAGCGGCCCGTGGCGATGCGCTGCCCAGATGTGCAGGGCTGAGCCCGGCAGCTGTGGGCGGGCAGGGGCCGCAGCCGGGGCCGCAGGACAGAGCCCCGTTAATGGTTAACGCGGCGCGATGGGCAGCGCCGCGGGCCGAGGACACCCGCGCAGGGCCGTGATGCTGCCGTGCCCAGCTCCCACCAGGTAAGACGGCACCGGCTGCACTGCAGGGCTGAGTATTTTGCATTTCCTTTATAAAAACGTGTTCTAATTTATGCAAAGTGGCAAATATTTTCACTTTGAGGCGTTGAGGCTTAAGTACTCAAACCTGCAGTATGGTTCGTGTTTCTTTTTATTTCTTTACCTGCTCACAAATGCACAGTAGGATGGAGGTCATTGCTAGCTGTTTGTATTATAAAAATCATCGTACTTAAATTTTTTTTTACAGCCCTGTAACTTAACGCTTTAAATAGCTTTCATAGTATTTGTTTTAAATTATAACAAGGTCAAATGCACAAGGAAAAATTAACAGGAAAAATAGCAAAGATAAACACCAAAACTCCATAAATCTGAGTATGTATTAGTAAATTCTAATGCAGTATTTTTTAAATAAGAATGGTTTAAAAATATCCAAGGCAGTGCTAACTGGGTTTGATGAAGAAATGCATGTCAGAGCCCAAAGCAGACTCACATCCTAAGCCAGGCTTAAAAACCAAAGCAATGGAAAAAGCAATGAAAACGCTGATTTTAACAGGAAGTTTGTAAAGTGTCCACTGTTTATAAAATATCTACGCTAATGCCTACATAAACAACCCTCAAACAAACAAACATTTGGAGATAAGGAGTTAATGCCTTTTTACCATTTTGTTAGAAGTTGAAGCATTCCCCAGTCATTTGCTTCACTAAATTACAAAGTCACATGAAGCAAATTATAACTAAACTTCAATATGAAGCAAATAAGAGTACAGAGGAAACAGAGTATTTAAAGGTGCAGTGCTGCAGTCCAAAATCCAGTGGCAGGAGGAAACAGCCAAATGCAAAATGAGTTGTAACTATGAAATGCAGAGCCAAGTACATGCTAATGGGGTCTCCAGGAGCGGAGATGGCATTTCACTGGCTTCTCCCAGGCATAATCACAATTCCCCTTTTCACTTGATAACTGAGATAGAGAAGCTTAGGCTTACAAAAAATTTCTGATAAGTAATATCCATAAGAGCAGCCACAAGGGTGCTTGAAAATCCCTACCAAAAATATCTATCATGGCACTCTTGCATAATGAGACTGAAGGGCAACATAGTCACAAAGTGGGTTCTGCCTGGACAGTGAACATTCCCAACAGGATCTCCTGCTCCTCAAGGACAGAAGGAAACATGGCAGCAGAGTCCTTGCTTAGAGCATTCTGCTAAAGGAGAAACTCATGCACAGTGAGAGGAACAGCTGCAATTCCAGCTCTAAATTTGGTAAAACACTAACAGAGTGCCATTGCTTTCATTCTGTAATATCCCCTGAGGCTGAAAGATGTCAAATCCTGCCCTTGTAGGCCAGGCTTCATCGTTCAGTCGTTCCCTCTAAACACCTTAACACTGGAGAGGAATTGCTGCTGCTTACCTGAGGAAGGATGTCTGTGTACTTTTATCCTGCCATATAAAATAACAGTTTGTACACACCATGCAGTTCAATAGGAAAAAATCCATTGTAAACACTTAACAGCCTGAAACATCCCTGGAAGCTATTACTTCAAGGGTAATAAAAATGTAGAGTGTATGAAACAAGCAGGTTCCCTAGGGAACTACCTTTTGGAGCCTGTCTAAAGATTTATTTAAGGAAAAAAACCTGGCAAACACATTCATGCTGCACAACATTCTATATTTAAGCAGATAAAAAGTCCCAAATATTCCTACAGCTGCCCAATATTTTCAGTGTAATTGTTATGTTCCCTGTGACAAAGCAGACATCTCATGACGTTCACTGATTCTGAGGAATTGCAAAGCTCCTCCTGCAATTACTCCCTCAGAATCAGCCAGTTTGAGTCCAGGTCCACAGAAACCAGTTCCTTCCCAGTTGCAGCCCCTGGGTACATAATGGCCCTGATGCCAACGTCCCCTGGCACAGGACACAGCACAGGTGTGAGTCACTTCTCCTGCCAAAACCTGAGGTCTCACCTTCCCATCGCCTTCCTTTTCTCCTGCCTTCTGCATGGCTTGGGAAGGTGGACACAGAGATGATTTGCTGAAGTTTTTTGTTCAGATGGGTTAAAATGCTCCCATCAAGCTTGTTTACCCAGTAAAGGTATCCCTGAGGAGCTGTGAGGCAAGAGGACTCTTCAGGGACCAGACTTCCCTCCGCGACGCGGAGGGAGCAGCTGCTGCTGGAGCATCCCGGGACAAGGGACCAGCCCTGCACTCACCACCCAGCTCCACTGCAGGCACTGCCCACTGCAAGAGAGGCATTGTCCCAGCATGAAATCCAGTGCAAACCAGTAAGGACCAAAAGAGAAATACATTCTTTCCTAACAGCTTAAAAACATGGTTCAATTTCTGTGTTCTTCATGCTTTTTACATCCTGTTTCTCCTTGCTGGTTTAACTACAGTGCCCTCTATTTTCTGATTTTTAAGATAGATATATATTGAGTTTTTATTAAAAAGAAGTATTTTCCACTTCTTTCTAAAGAAAACCTTGAGCCTACTAACCACAGCAGCATTCCTGTAATTAAACTGCAATTATAAAAATGTTTGTTCTCTGTTCTTCTGTAAAGTCAAATACTTTTGTGATTTCAACAGCTGCAAAGCATAAAATACTTTAAGGTAAAATGCAAAGTGTTTTGTTTTTTTTTTTTTTTTTAATTGAATAAAAGAAGAGAAAATTAATTAAAGTTTAACTATTAATGGCAGGTGATGGACCCTTCTCCCCGGTATTTCCCTAGGAAGTCCAATACCAAATGCATCAAGGATAAAGACTTCACATAATTGCTGTAGGATTCAGTACTGCTGCACTCTTCATCCTTCTGACTCTTCAGCAAAGCAGATGCAAGGTAAAAACCACAGTGGAAAAACTCCTGTGTCAATACTGCAGTAAATGACAGTTATCTCTCAATGCTAATACTGGCAGTGGTGTCCTTATCTCTGGGTGTGCACACACGCTAAAAGTAAGAAATGAGCCTTGTCCGTATGTTCTGTTTTCCAGAGCACTAATACAAAGATGTCAGAAGCAAAAAAAAAAAAAAA
>VXAU01011327.1:4618967-4630634 GCA_013399695.1 Formicarius rufipectus
AAAAAAAAAAAAAAAAAAAAAAAACTCTCTCAGAGAGTCAGAAACGTTTGCTGACTTTATAAGGATAAAACCCAGAGTATTTCATGGATTACATTTTAGTCTCTTCCTTCTGTTTATTTAATAGATTTTCTGTTGATTTAATTTACTGAATTCTGATCCTCTGGCGGAACTCACGGTTTCCCAGGCCTTGAGGAGAGCTCAGCAGCAGCTGTTCCTCAGCACACAGTGCTCACATGTCTTTCCTGGGGCACTGGACTCACCTTCTGCCACAGAGCCTCCCACCTGATGGGCTAAGCCCCTCCTTGGTCAAGCAGTGAAAACACAAAGCCATTTTGGGTTCTTTTGTATGATTTTGGGATAATTTTGTCCTGCTTCACGGCTCTGAGAGTCCCATTCCTAGTACACTGCAGCACAGGCATAGTAGGTACCACCTCCTGATAGTAATTCCAGCATTTATAAAGGCATCACTAGCATGTCATTTACTTAAAAAAAAATTAAAAAATGTTTTCTTCTATCTTGCTTTTCCTTTCAGATAATCTGAATGTTTAATTAAACTATGATGAGAAGACAGTATCTGGAAAACGAAAGATGAACCCACTTAATGCAAAGACATCAAGATTTGTAGTCTGCATTGCTGTCTGTATGTTCATCTGCACTTGCATCTACCATCTTTCTGAAGAGCCAAATGGGCAGAAATTCCATGTCAAAAGAGCAGAGTGTGGCTATTACCCGGATGAACTTTGTTCAGCTCTCTTTGTGGGGAAACCTGCTGCCTTCAGAATTGGGAACTTCTGTCAGAAGTCCAACCAAGCCAAACCCCTGGGATGCATTCACACTCCATGCAACTGCTCCACAGTTCTGAAGACTCTGCATTTTATCACAAGCCCACTGTCAGATGAAGAAGGAAATTTCTCACTGGCTTACATTATTACAATTCACAAGGAGCTGGAAATGTTTGTAAAGCTGCTAAGAGCTATTTATATGCCTCAGAATATTTACTGTATACATATTGATGAAAAGTCACCCAGAGATTATAAAACTGCCGTGTGGAACATCGTGAACTGCTTTGAAAATATTTTCATTTCCTCAAAAAGAGAACATGTCGTTTATGCAGGATTTTCAAGATTACAGGCTGATATTAATTGCATGAGAGACCTAGTTAATACCAAAGTTCAGTGGAATTATGTTATTAATCTCTGTGGTCAAGATTTTCCCCTTAAAACAAATAAAGAAATTATACAATACATGAAAAGTAAGTGGAATGGTAAAAATATCACTCCTGGGATACTCCAACCCCTGCATATGAAACACAGAACAGAGCTTAGTTACAGAGAATACGTACTTTCTGGAGTGTCATACTTGTACCCAGGAAAGACTAGGAAAGCTAAAGCTCCACATAACATGACAATCTACTTTGGCAGTGCCTACTATGTTCTCACTAGAGCCTTTGTAGAGTTCACACTGACTGATGTCCGTGCTAAAGACCTGCTGGAGTGGTCGAGAGACACCTACAGCCCGGACGAGCATTACTGGGTCACCCTCAACCGGCTGCCTGGTAAGGACTCTGCTCTCAGCAACCAAGAGCATGGGGAGCTGGGCAGGGAGAGCTGCTGAGCTCCAGCTCAGAGCTCAACATCACTGCATTGCATAAATCCAGTCATTTCTTCAGCCTTGATGCTGTCCTTGCAAAAAGTCCCATCAAAGCAAGCTGGGGTCCAGCATTGTGGTGCATTATTAGCTACGAGGCTACAAAAATGGTGTTTAAAAAAGGGTTTCTGTGCCGCGTGAAAGCTCGTGCTCTCAGGGGGTAAAAGCAGCAGAGAAACTGAGAATGAGGTCTGTTCTTACCATGTAAATATCTGCAAATAAATACTACAGCTTAAGAGTCTTCAGCAGGGGAAATGTTCCCTGTAGTAAGTAGAAAAGAATCTTACCAGAGTTTTATGTTTTTAAAGATGCTCCAGGAGCTACACCCAATGCAGGCTGGAAAGGAAACCTAAGAGCCATTAAATGGAAAGATCAAGAAGGATCCTCACACAAAGGCTGCAGAGGTAACCTGAATTTTGATCTCAATTGGCTCAAATTTGATTCACTGACGAGCATTAACTGGAGATGACATGTTATTAAAACTAGCTATTAAACATTCATCAGTGGCCATATATATTTTGGAAGTATCCAATAAAACAAGGCACCCTAATTACTGCATTGTATAAAATCTAAATAGCTTTTGATATATATATTTTACAAACATAGTAAATGTAAAATTAAATATAATTATTTTACATATTTTGTGCTCATCACAGTATCCATGCACTGACAGCCCTTCTTTCAGCCCCTCAATTACCAGTTGTCAGTGGAGGGGCTTTACCTGACAAGGGTTTGTCAGATACTTTCATCAACATTGCTTTGAATCTCTTCAATTTGAACAACAAAAAAAAGAATAGTGTTGACCACGTGGAAAGCATGCAAAAATAATTAAAATATGTGACTGTAAGCTGAGCACAGTGAAGCACTGAATGACTGAACAGGTAACCCAGACAGATCAGAACTGATGCCCAACTACAAGACACATCAAGCAGAGCAACAAGTCTGCTGGAGGTAACAAGCAGCCCTTTGTGTGAAACAAACCCAAACCCTTGCCTTTATAATACTCTAGATTATCCCCCAGCTAAACTTCCACGATGCTCTGTAAGAAACCAAAGAGTACTTTTCGTTTCGTACAGAGAGAAACCGTATTTTAAAAAGCTTCAGTTCCTCTTGCTACTGCTTTCAGATACCTTGTCTTTGCAGGTCATTACATCAGAGACATTTGTATCTATGGCCTGGGGGATCTGCAGTGGGTTATTGAGTCACCTCATTTGTTTGCCAACAAATTCGAGCCTGCAAAGTACCCGCTGGTGATGGAGTGCCTGGAGAGACGCTTCAGGCTCAGGGTGCTGAGCCAGGCAGAGGTGCCCATCCAGGACCACTGGCGTTTCCAGGAGCACAGCTACTTCAACATGAAGCTGGATGGCTGAGCTCAACCAACACCTGGACAGGTGTGCACGGCCCTGCCAGAATCCAGGGACATTTCCAGCCACAGACTTCACTCTGTGCATTACAGCATGAGGGTAAAGCACAATCCTGTACTACCAATAAACAGGTTTTATTTATTACAGTAACAACTGCTAATGGCTCAAAGAAAATGATATGTCTGAATCTGTAACCCAGTGAAGACAAGGGGGAAGTTCATAATCTATTAAGTAACTTATTTAGCTGGAAAAAAAAAAAATAAATCAATATTCCTTGTGTCCACAGCCAAATAATGACTAACTGGTATGGAAATAATAAAATGGAAGCAATGACTGAACAAAGATAAAACATGGAGAACACAAAGGGATGGCTACTGAATGTCTTACAAAATGGATTGCTTTGAATAATGAAGTTCATGGTAAAATTTCAGAGCTTGCACATAAACAAGTGACAGCCAGCTTGAGGCCCAGACCATGTCACTGTGGGTTTGGGTTTGTTTTCCCCCATGGCCAGCTGCCTCTCTAATTTCATTGTGTAGCATGGCAACATCACTGCTGCCCTGCCAGGCTCTGCTCCCAACGAGCTGGGGGCTGTGCCAGGGGCACTCTCAGGGATCCTGCACTGCATGCTCATCCCTGCCCCTGTTCCTGAGCCTCTGCAGGAGTTCAGGGCAAGGAGACATGGCAAATTTGGGATCAGGGAAACAAGGAAAGGCCAACTTTCCATCCTGAATCTGCAGCAAGTGCAGGTAACATCTGGCAGCAAAGCAGGACAAGCAGCTCTTTTCCCAAACCCTGTGCAGACCAAGCAGTGGTCCTGCAGCAAGGCAGTGGCTTTCAGCACATCACAGGCAAAGCCAGGGAACAGCAGGTAAGACAGAACAGGGATCCAACCCTTTTCCTGGCAAGAGTTGCTCTTTCCTCCTCGGGACTCTCAAATAAATACTTTCGTTGTGCCACAAACAGTTGGAGGATTGTAAGGCAACAGGATATAGGTGGGCTTTCATACAGCAGAACAACTCTTCCATGGGATTAAATATGTCACACTCACCTCCAAAGGCCTTTAGGGGCACTGACTGAAAGAGACTATGAGAAACCTGAATGGTATGAAGTCATTTCAAACTGTTCATCCTCCTTTACAAGTATTTTGGCAAGAATGCAAATGAAAGTTTAATTCCTGTAAATCTAAACAAACTCCCAATTAATTTGCATGAACTTTGATGCAAACTGATAAAATATATCTTGTTATTTATTAGCTCACTTGATTAAAACCTGCAAGTCACAAATAAATGTCTAGGAGCAATTTAGATGAAAGCTTCAATATGCACCCAAAACACCCTCAGTTTTTACAGGAAAACTGACTACAGCTGAAGCATGTTGCCAAAAAATTCAAATAAATGAAATGACTCAACAATAGAACATGAAAGTTTCTTATTGCAAACTTATTCCCAGGTTCCTGGAACTGGACTGCTCATTTTCCCACACTAGTTTCTCGGAAACCTAATTTCTTTCAAATGAACTTTAACCTGAAGAAAGACCATCTGGTCCCTATTTATTTACAAACTCAACCCAAAGACGTGTACTCAGTTTCATGTATAATCCAGGATCTGCCTTGTGGCTAAATATTGCTGGGGATGATTTTTTATGGAGGGAAATAATGAAATAAAAAAAAAAAAGGAAAATAAAAGCCATGCAGCCTGTTCATACTGAGCTTCTTGAGAGTCCCTCTCAAAGCCATTACTGAAGCTAATGGGTCTCTGGCATGTATAAATCATAGCAATATTCATAATTAATGGCTCTCCAGGCCACTGTAGGACTCTGCCAGCATTAATCCACTCCATGTTGTCTTTTAAAACGTGAACAGAATGTTCCTAATTACCACCATTGCAGCAAATGCAGTATCTTGCTTCCACCTTTGGCACCATCCCACAGAACTGTTGTTGTGTGCCACTTCTGAACTGAATTAAAAAAAATACTTTGCACAAAAAGCCTTCTTAAGATATAATTTAGGTGTGATTTATCCATGTCAGTTTAGGAAAGTCATTGCAGCGTGACCCTCCATCCTTGAAGGATTTAGGATTTTAAATAACATTTAGGAAAATCATAATTAAAGCATTCTCAATGAGTAAGAAATAGTATTCAACTCATTATTTTGATTATCATGACTACATTCTACTCCTGAAACTCACCCCAAAAGCCTTTATGAATTCTGTGTGTTACCATGTTATGAGTAAATCTATCACAGCTTTTAGACTTCAGTAGGCAGCATTTGATAATTCTGGTGACTTGATCCAAGAGCAGATAGTGCCAAAGACCCTGTTCCAGGAACCACCATGCTCTGTGCCCAGTGCACACACATGAACTCTGCAGCTGTAAGATATGGGCACAAATTCTCTTCCAAAAAGCACTTAATCTAAGTTAAACAGGTGATAGTGTTTGATATGGCACAGAGTTTAAGAGTTAGAGTACTGTTCCAAATGTGTATTTGACTCTGAAAACAATTTCAAAATAAACTTTAAAGTGATACAAGAAAGTGTATTTTAAAATGTAATCTTGTCCTTAACTTTCAAAGTGACTCCCTGAAGGACTTCCACCACCCATTCAATGACCACCCTTCCACCTTCAAGATACTGTTACCCCAACAGGAACATCTGAGACAAAAACGTCAACATCCAAAGTTACAATGCACAAAGCATAATTTCTGTCAAATATCAGACTTCCTATTTCGCAGGCACCAAAAACTGCCCATGCAAGAACTTCAAAGCCAGTCAGAACAGAAGCTCCAAAACCTACAGACCAACATAAATCACCACAAACTTACAATCTTCAACATCACATCAGATGAAGAGTGAGTAGAGATTTGGTTGTTCTTTTAGCAGTCTGTTGGAGAACTGCTCAAAAGTGTAAGTCTGAAACTCATTCCATGTCACACATAATTCCTGATGTCCAGAAACCCCCTGATCTCCTGAGCTGCTGCTACAAAACACACATCACCAAACTCAGTTATCTGGAAGCAAAGTTGTTGCTCTTCCTGTTGACTGAAATATGATTAAGTCACATTTTAGCATGTGACTTAGCATTGATAGTTGACATTTCCCCATCTTGCTGTGTAAATGCTCAGAAAAAAGGCTCAAACAAGAGACCCTTTTGTGTAAAAAGGTATTACAAGTTTTATTTGCACTCCTAAGTTGCTCTGTTTTAGATAAAGCTCTTTTCCAACGCTTTTCAGTCTAATGAGAAGCTTCAAAATTTGTCTCAAGCTCTCTACCTACCAAGCTCAGCCTCCAACTTAAACCACCCCTAAAAAAATTCCCATTGCTCTTCCTCAAAGCATTTACTCTTCAGGCAATGACAGACAATCTCTCAACTCTGCTACAGTTTCCGTTTGTCTGCCCTAGAGCTTTCCCAATTGAATGTTATTTTTTAACTCAAATACTGGAGTACACTACACTGGTATTCAGGATGTGAGGCCAGAAAGAGCAGAGACTTGCAAAGAGGCTTCACACATCAGTTACAGTTGCCTTACTAAGAGCCCCCACCCACGACAGTTCCTATCACATTCCTGCACTTTTCCCTGGCACTAATGCAGAGTTTTTAACATCTCCAGTAAAAGAGTAAATATGTGCATTTGACATTGTCAGCCCTTCGTGTAAAGCTTCTACTGGGGCAAAATGTTTTTTATTTGGTGTGGGATTTCTTTGTTTGGTTGGTTTGTTGCTTTGTTTTTGGTTTTTTTTTGGGTTTTGTTTGTTTGAAAGGGAACACTGACAGAAGGACTCCTTCATCCTCCCTGTACCCAGATTCCATAAAACCTGCCAAATCCAGTCCCACAGCAAGAGCTGTCGAGACAGACCAAGGAATGCTGAATCCTTCCTCTTGGTATTCTCCATGTCCTTGAATGAGACATTTGCACTGGCATTCTGATTTTTCCTACACATTTATCTGCACATCACTGGGCACAGGGAAGGCTCTGCAGCTGGTATGAGCTGTCACAGTAAAAACCCAGAAGCCAAGAGAGCAGGGAGGTACCTGCTGGATGCCTGCATTCCCAAGGGAATGCTCCCTCTACACCATGGCACCATCTGCTTGGCAGGGCCCTCTGGGGAGGCTGCTGTTGACAAATGTCCCATTGCTGACTAAAGATAGAATGTGCTAGGGGAAGGCTGCTAATTAGTGCTTTGCATATAAACAAACTGTTGGCTGCCAGAAAGCACAGCAACCAGTTCCCTGTGATCCTCTTTAGAAGAGGTCTAGTCCCCTTCTTGAGTCTGCATGAGAACATGGTCAGCACACACCCAAAAATCACCACATCACTCTGTGACCTTAATCAAAGGGCTAAAATACGTTTTCTTAGTTGGTTATCACTGTCT
The DNA here is from genome assembly GCA_013399695.1 of Formicarius rufipectus. NCBI lineage: Eukaryota > Metazoa > Chordata > Aves > Passeriformes > Formicariidae > Formicarius > Formicarius rufipectus. The sequence goes on from VXAU01011327.1 coordinate 4,626,349, forward strand.
TTGTGCATCAAAATCCAATAATAAAAGATGACCAACTGGATATTATATCCATTTAGTTATTGCTAGAAGCGTGTTTCCGAATATTGTGAGGAATTCACATGTTGGTGGAACCAGCTGCATGCAAATATGAGACCATGCTAAATACTCATTGCTAAAATAGCCAGAAAACATGTGGGATTCATTTAGTTTTTATAAGATTATCAGACAGGCCAAGCCATGGACAAACATCTCAATCCCGCATCTAATGATCCCTTTACAGCCATCTATCAACCAAAATTCAGATGCAAACAAAAATGCTCATTAAAAATAAATTAAGATCTGCTAAGAGGAAACAAAGCCATTAGGACTAAACCAATACTCTGCAGAACAAAATGAGCACTGAGAGCAGCAACATACCGCTAAACCTCCCAAAATTCCACATCACCTGCAACAGGTCTTATTTAATACAAATACACTGTTTTATCCAGTTTCAGGGGGCCCACTGAAAAATAAATACATGTAGCAACTACCCCCACAAATATTGTTGATAACAAGTGATGAGAAAAAAAAAGATTATTTTCAACTTTTAGCTACAGAGAAACCAACTTAATGAGGTAAAACCAGCAATGTGAAATGAAGTACAGTCAGTGTTTTCCACAATAATTCATGTAACTGCTGAAAATTTTACAAAGAGTTGCCCCCAACACAAAAAATCCCAAACAAAACAGCACCAGATGCCCTTTGAAAATACAGGGATCAAAACATAACCTGAAAATACAACCAGTTTAAACACACATAGCAGTGTGTTTCTCAGTGGGTAAAACAGAAGCCATTCAGGAAGGAAACACAACCAAACTAAATCCCCCAAGCCCCAAATCAAAAACAAACACCCTTTTTAAAACCAGAATTATAACCAAATATTTGAAAAAATGAAAACTCTAAAGTATGTACTGCAAAATCAAACAGTCTCTGAGAAAAAAATTCTTCACTTTTACATCTACTTAGAAACACCCATTTATTAAAAAAGGCCATACAGAATTACTTCAGGCCATCATAGGATAGAACTTTCACAAGTTCCATTTCAATTTGCATATTCAGATTAAACCCCCCACTTTGCAGCAGTGGATGTGACTGTAATTTTGTAGACACACACATATGGACCTGTGTGCACAGACCTGCTGGGAAGAGCACACTGTCCCTGAAGCTGAGGAAAACTCACCTTGTGACAAACTTCTGACTTAATTTCTTTGAGGGCACGTTCAGAGAACACACAGCCACAGTTTCTGAGGAAGCAAAACCTTCAAAGAGAAGACAGGACACAGTGATTTTGAGAAACCCTCTGTCAGAGATATGTGCAGTGCTGGCTCAACACTGATGACACTGCACTGTGTTAGCAAGACACAAATAACTTTAGTTACTCCTCTTGCATCTCATCAAACTATCAGCACATTTAAGTGGGCAATGAATTTATAATTAATCTGGACAACGTAAGAATTAAATTAAAGATATTAAACCACAACACGTGTTTTGTAATTTCACCCCGAGTATCTCCTGGCAAATCAGGGTCTGCAGGAAGAAATACTTGGCAACCATCGAGCTGTGAACTACCACCATCTCAACCAGTAGGGTTAATGTGCCCAGAGAAACTGCTCATCTGCCCGAAGCAGGATGGAAGGAAATGCCCTGCCCCACACCAATAAACTCCAGGGTACTGCAGGATTAGGATGGACACATAATCCATCTCCATTCTGGTCCTAACACAGGCAGAATGGAGCAGCTTTGCTGGGAGGAAAGGCTGAGAGATTGGGATTGTTCAGCCTGGAAAAGAGAAGTTTTGGGGTGATCTCATTGTGACCTTTCAGTGCCTGAAAGAGCTAAAAGGAGAATGCAGAGAGACTGGGTCTGGAGGGGCAGGAAAGGGGGAACAGCTGCAAACTGACAGAGAATAGGGGTGGATGGGATATTGGGAAGGAATTCCCCCCCTTGAAAGGGTGGGTAGGCCCTGGCACAGGTTGGGTACAGAAGCTGTGGCTGCCCCATCCCTGGGAGTCTCCAAGGCCAGGTTGGACAGGGCTTGGAGCCACCTGGGCTGGTAGAAGGTGCCCCTGCCCATGGCAGGGGTGGGACAGGATGATCTTTGTTCCATTCCAGCCCAAACCATTCTGTAATTCTAAGGGAAAGACACAAAGAGAGGTCTTATCCAATCTCCCGTGTTTAGCTTCCAAGCATTTCCCCCTGCAAACACTGCCCTCTACTCCCTTATTATACATCTAAATTCATTTAGGAAAGGGTTAGCTTCTATCTTTCTTCCTGAACATGCAATAAGAGGACATTCAGTGGCTTCAAACTCCTTCCTGGAAAAAGAGCCAAATGTTCCCCACAAAGGCCTGGGAAGAACAAGATGTGCAGCATTCCCCTGTCAGACATTCTCCTGCTGTGTGTCCAGCTCAGCCTAGTGCTCACTCCTAACCCCCAAAGCCAGACAGAGACACTGACCTGTGCCTCCCATTCATCTCCAGCCCCACCACAGGGCATATGAAACGTGCAGACTGCAGGTCATCATACTTGTCCCCTTTTATGCTCTCCTTGTCCCCACCCCAGGCTGGATTATCCACAAGGTTCAGTTCTGTAACGTTCTGAAAAACAAAAATGCAAGCCTTGAGCTTTTCACCAATGATTTTGAGCTCTGATAACATCCCTTAATACTTCTCTCACTGTGCTTGGCTATTTTTAACACTTCAATACAGAGCGAGAACACAAACAAATGGGGGTTTTACAGCATTTCCCTTTGAATATCAGACACACCCTGTTTACCTTAATGCTCTTGATGTGGGATGCAGATTCCATGGGGGTTTTATCAGGGGACTTGTCCAGCAAAAACTCGATGATGGCATCTTTGTTATACAACCTGTAATGTCCAAATTGCAGTGATTGATTGTCATGGCATTTTTATTTATAATACATAAACCAGCAATTTTAAAACAGAAATCTACTTACAAACAATTCCTACTTAATTATATTACTGCTGTTCTTTGTAACAATGTTTCCTGGTTGTTATTGCTGCCCTCATAGAAATCCCCCTACCTGCCCAGCTCACAGGCCACGATGGGTCGCTGCAGCTTCTCCTGGCTCAGGGCACAGTAGAACCACCTGGCCACCAACTCAGCAACTTTGTCAACCTGAAGGAAAAGGAAACACACTTGGTTTTAAAACAGCTCTTATATTTGTAAATTCTCCAAGCACACTATCAGGCAATACTCAAAGCATTCATGAAATCCCCAGGTTTCCTACCAAACCTACTTTCTGTTAATCCTTAAAATAACTGTAGCAAGGCTGATTGGCAACGTTCATTACCAGCTTTGAGGCTCTGCCTCCCCCTACTGATCCCCTTTCTGCTGCAAGGGGACCTCTCTGCTTAAATCCAACTCAGTTTTCTTGCTTTTTGCCACTTCCACCAATCCCTCCTTATGTTTTTCTTGCTCCTCACATGGTTCCACCCCCCTCTTCTCTCTGGTTCTACATCTCAGCCCCATTTGGGTCAACCACCAGTTCCACTCCCTGGCAGGAACGAGGTCAGGAAGAACTTCTTCCCTGTGATGGTGGTGAGGCCTTGGACTCCTTGTATTCAGTAGATGGCAAATCCCAGGATCACTGAGGTTGGAAAAGCCCACACCATGCCCAATGCCCACCTTGTCTCCAGTCCAGAACTTTGAGTGCCACCTCCAGGGGTGGGCACTCCAAACCTCTCTGGGCAGCCCCTTCTGCTGCCTGACCACTCTTTCCAAGAAGAAATTCCTCCTGCTGTCCCACTTGAACATCTCCTGGTCATTCCCTCTGCTCCTGTTCCCTGGAGCAGAGCCCGACCGCCCTCCAGTTCCCTCCTCCTGGCAGGGACTTGCAGAGCCAGAAGGTTCCCCCTGAGCCTCCTTTTCTCCAGGCTGAGCCCCCGCAGCTCCCTCAGCCTCTCCTGCTGCTCCAGCCCTATCTCTGCACACTTTCCAGCCCCTCCATGTCCTTCTGGAATTGAGGAACCCAGACCTGGACACAGTTCTGGAGGTGTCACCTCACCAGTGGCAGCAACGGAGTCAATCCCTGCCCTGCTGGACACGCTGTCGACACAGCCCCGGTGCCCTTGGCCTCCTGCCCCGCTGGGCACCCCAGGCTCCTGTCCAGTCGCTCTCAGGAACTTTCCCAGCCCCTCCGGCCCATCCCGGAGCTGCAGGAGGTTGCTGTGAGCCCGGTGCAGGCCCCGCCACTTTCCCTGACGGAACTGTTGTCCAAGGCCCTCCAGGAGACAAAGGGCCTCG
>VXAU01011327.1:4630969-4661360 GCA_013399695.1 Formicarius rufipectus
GGCGCGGTCGGAACGTACCAACTCAGCTGGCGGGGGGGGGGTGTGCAACGGAGAGGGTGCAGCGCCCCCGCGTGGCCGCGGGAGGAACTGCCAGTGCGGCTCCCGGACCGGGCACAGCGGGGACCTGTCCATTCCCGGACCTGTCCCATTCCCGGACCTGTCCCATTCCCGGTCCTGTCCATTCCCGGCCCTGTCCCATTCCCATTCCTGATTCTGCCCATTCCCAGCCCTGCCCATTCCTCGTTCNCCAGACCTGCCCATTCTCGGCCCTGTCCTGTCCATTCCCGGCCCTGTCCATTCCTGACCCTGTCCATTCCCGGACCTGCCCATTCCCGACCCTGTCCTGTCCATTCCCAGCCCTGTCCCATTCCCGGCCCTGTCCCATTCCCAGCCCTGTCCCATTCCCGGCCCTGTCCCATTCCCATTCCTGATTCTGCCCATTCCCAGCCCTGCCCATTCCTCGTTCTGTAGGACACCCATTTGGGGGGATTTAGGGCTGAACGAGGCTCTGCTGAGCCAGGGCTGGGCCAGGCCGGCAGTGAGGGTGTGATGTGAGGGCTGTGAGGGTGTTCGGAGGGGTCTGAGTGTGGTCTGAGGGTGATATGAGCAGTGTGAAGGGTGTGAAGGTGATGTGAGGGTCATCTGAGGGGTGTGAGGGTGGTCTGAGGGGTGTGAGGGTGATCTGAGGGTCATCTGAGGGGTGTGAGGGTGGTCTGAGGGGTGTGAGGATGGTCTGAGGGTCATCTGAGGGGTGTGAGGGTGGTCTGAGGGTGATGTGAGGGCAGTCTGAGGGCACAGACAGAAGCAGAACAAGGAGCAAGTTTAATCCCTAGCGACGAGGGAGGCAAACTTAAATGTGCAGACACGGAGGTTTGCACGTGTTTCAATAACAGTGCAGGACACGGTGGGTGCCCAGGGAAGCTCAGGGGTGTTTCTCCACAGCCACAGCTCCCACGGCCCTCAAGACCCATCGCTCCTTCTGAGGGCACAGGCACCGATAAAACACGGCCAAGACAGGGCACATTTTACTCACACAAACATTGAAATAAATTAACCAGGAAAGCTACAGGTCCAGTGCAGTCACGACACCCTCCTCGATGGATTTCACGTCCATAAAATGTGGGGGTCAAGTTAAAAAGCTGCCCAGACCAAGGCAGAGAAGGCTGGACTGATGAGCTTTGGCAGCACTGGGTGTACCTGCAGGGATTCCAGCAAGGAATCACATCACCCTCCCAGTTTGTGGGAATTGCTTCGAAAGCCTCTGCAGGTTTAGTGTCTCAAAAAGTCCACCTCGCTTGGGGAAATGCTCTGAAGAGCTTCAGGCTGTGGCAGGAGGTGAGTGAGCTGCTCCCTGTGCATTTATCCCTCCTCCAAGCCAGTTTTCCTCCAGCCTGGAGAGTTCGCCATTGACGTCTGGGCTATGTGTAGCACCACACTCTGTACCGTGACATATTTGTTGCATTTTGGTTAAACCCAAAAAATAGCTTTGCAGCTGTTTAAAAAACCAAACAAACTACCTGTAATTACACATTTTGAATAAAGTCCTCAGGAAACAATTGATCATAAGTTACAGAAGGTTGTGCTGCTACATTTAAAGAGAGGCTTTACATGCCTAAATAGAAAAAAAAAAAAAGAAATAAAAAAAAGGGGAAAAGACATTTTTCTGACCTATGGAGAGAATAAAAAAATAAGAAATAAGTCAGATAATAAGACGATTTTCCTCTAATACACAGCAAACCTTCCCGCCCAGCCACTCTGACGATGACATTTCCAGGCAGGATCGGAACGGTGGGTGGAGAAGAAAGACCAACTCCTCCTCTGCACCTGCTGTTGTTGGGATGTTCCCCTGCTGAAGGAGCTCCAGCACCCTGGCAGCTCCGAGAGGGCTGAGAACCCAGCTGGGATCTGAGCTGGTTTAGCCAGAGCAGCAGCAGCAGCAGGGGACATGTGACAAGGAGCTCAGTCCATCATGGCCCGGAACTGTAGCGTGTACTTGGCCAACTCCTCCGTGTGCTCCCGGAGCGCCCGTGTGGCCTCCGCGCTGGGGAACGTCACGGCGGCGCTCTTGGTGGCCACGGCCACGTTCTTCAGGAGGCTGCAGAACCTGCTGCTGCCGTGCAGGACCTCGCTCCTCACGGCCCTCTCCTGCGTCTCCTGGCACAGGGAGTCCACGAGCTTCTGCCCCACCATGATGATCAGTTTGCTGTGGGCTATGAACACCTCGGGGGGCTGGTTGGTGGTGAGGCTGTTGGTGAACACCCCGATGGCCTTGTGCAGGGCAGCGAAGCACAGCCTGCAGTGCTCGGGAAGGGGGATTTTCTTGGCACAGTCCTGCTTGCCTGGAGTTCCAGCCTTTTGGGCAGTTGGCAAAGCCTGGAGAAAGGTTAAAACAAGATAGACTCAGCTTGGTGTCAATATACTGATTGTCTCTTTAGTTGCTCTAAATTCAAATAGCAATATAAACATATAAATAATATAAATTAAAACCTAAATTCTTAGTTCCTAAGTCTCCAAATTGCCCCACCCAGGAGCTTTTACAATAATTTCTTTTTTTCCTTCTTTTCTCCTATTTGCCTTTATTCCCCTAAATATGATTTTAATAATGAATAGCACACAAAGAGCTGCAGGCAGACACTGGTCCTTTACACAATCTGGACTTGAAGCTTTCAGGTAATACAAAACATTGATCTTTAATGGACTTAATCAGGGTTATGAATGATTACAATGTACAAGAGTCACTTTTGTACCAGTGCATGACAAGATATTTTGAAATACTAATCCTCATAACCTTATCCCAAATGATGCACAAAGGCAAGAAACTATGACTTTGAACTGGAGTAGTTTGTTATCTTTGAGGAAAAGAAATGTTTTTCACAATTTTCAGCAGTAATTCTAAGAACAAGTTCTGGGAAATGAACTATGAGAAGCAAATAGATCTCTGTGTACAGAGATGTGTGTCTGAGTGCAAATTACTTTGAATTTTGGCAAGCACAGAAATCAGGGACTAGAGGTCCTTATAAATAATAGCTTTCAAAATCAGAAATACCTGTGGTTTTGAATCTGTGCTGTTCTTTGCTACTTCTTTGTCTGAAATGATTTTCTGTGCCTGTTATAAATTAAAATGAAAGCAAAGTTGAAATGACTTACATAAAATATTTAAATGTAAATGTGTTTTTCTTTTATTTCATGGGGAAACAACTACTTGCTGAGCAACCTTCATGTTATGAACAACAGTGGTACATTTATTAGAGGCAACTGTAGGTTTTTTCCTATTAAAAATGTAGTGTCTCATCCTGCAAGATCTAAGACTCAAACCAACATCAACAAAATCACCTTTCCTAAATCCTAAGGCCATGCCAGCATTTCTTTGTGAAACCAAGAGAGTTATTCTTGGTAGATATTTCAGTATTTCTAAAGAGAGTGGTTCTAACAAACATCCAGAATTATTCTAACTAATAAATTTGATAATTCAGAGTGTTTGATTTGTTACAACAAAATTTTTTATGAAAACATGATTTCCAATACACTTTAAGTTAGAAAGCAGCATCTCTTGTCTAGTCATGTCAGAGCCAAACACAGTGAACTGGCAAGGGGAGAACTAAAAGGCAAAGGAGAAGAAAGGAGTTGCAAGCCCCCAGATAAGACCTGTCTCCCAAATGAATTCAAATGGGCAAGATGATAAAAATGTTTTCTCAGTGCTGGCTGGCCGAATTCCCAAATTCCAGTCCTCCTTATGGATTAAAATGATCCTCATTTTACATGTGCCCTCCAGCATTGCGACAAAATCCCGGGTTCACATCAAGCTGGGACAATGGGAAGTGCAAACTGAACCTGGCCCTGGTGCAAAGATAAAGGAGTATCTGCACACTGGGAAGAACATGGACAGTGAAGCCCCGTTTTACTGGCCTGCAGCTCCACGTAGTCACAGTCCTGGGAAGCAGCTCCCTCCCCCCTCTCCAGAGGGACCTGGCTCCGGCTGGCCTGGTTGGGAACACTCCTCTGGAGCGACTCCATTTCCCTTCTGCTTGGCACGGGCACTTGTTTTGCCAGTTTGGATTCTGGGCTGCCTTTGGGTGGCTTCACTTCATGCTCCTTCTCATTCTTTCTGAAGAGCAGCTTCCCGTTGGCGATGATGATGGACACAAACCTCTTGATGTCGTCGGGAATCGTGCGGGCCACCATGACGAAGCGGTCGAGGTCGTCCGCGTTGTTCTGTGGCTTCCTGAGGACCAAGGCCTCCAGTGACCAGCTGCAGTTGTTTAGAGCTTCCCTGGTCTCTGTTAAAATTTTGAAGGAGTTCTCAAGGATCTCTAACTGTTTCTTAATTCTGGTCTGAAGGTTGTTATCGGTGAGGTGGGAGGCGTTTCCCTTTATGGCTTGGGCAAAGGCCAGGAATTCTCCCAGTGACACCTTGATGTGGTCGACAGCTCTGTGGATGTCCTCGATGCTCTTCTCCAGGTGTTCCTGTAATCGCCATTTGCTGCTCACGAAGATCATCAGACTTGCAACTGAGCTGGACACACTGTGCTGCAACTTGGTCAGGGTCTCTATGGCTACTTCAAGGTCCACTTTGATTTCTTTCTCAGGCTCTTCCGATGGTGAGGACGTAGGAAACAATTCAGCAGATGAGCTGGAAGATGTGGAGAGTGAGCTGCTCCTGCTGTCCACACCAGGCACAGATGAGCTCTCTTGTTCTAATCTGGCATCTCTTGAGAGCTTTGGAGAAGCACTGTGTGCTGGTTCTCCAGAGCTGTCACTGGTGCATTCCACCTCTTTCTTGCACTGCCCAGCGGTGGGCAAACCTTTTGGAATATCATACACATTCCCGTCAGAGGTCTCAGCCCTCGGAGCCAGGAGACTCGGGGGCACATCACAGCCACTGCTGTGTGGCAGAAGGAGCAGGTCCCGTGAGGGAGGGACGTCGTAGAGGCGGCTGTCTGGGAGTGCTGCTTTCCGCTGGGCGGGGGGAACGGCGTAGAACTGGGGGTGTGCAACCTTGGCCTCTCCGTTTGTGGCTGGCACCTGGTACCTGGTTGGTGGGATGTCATACAGCACGTGGTTCTCCAAGGAGGGGCCAGAAGGGTTCTGTTTTAATCCTGATTTTTCAGGGGATACTGGAATGTCATAAATCCACTCTGACTTGCGAGGATTTGGCAAAGTGTTGTAGTGGCCCCAGCACTTTCTCAGAGATCTGTTTTCTGAAGCATCAGTTTCTCTTTTGGGAGGGACATCATATAACTGCAACAGAGCACAGAGGGTTTATAAACCATCTTTTTAAACAAGAAATGAGAAACAAAACTGTGACATCTTTAGACACTTGATTTTTTTTCCTTTCACATCCATACCGTGACAAAAAATAAATCACCAACAGACACCACTGACTCTTCTCAAATACCTTCAATGAATTTAAATTTTTACTCTATACAAGTTTGCTAAGATGGAAACAGATCTTCCCCAATGCTTTAAACAAATGTGTGTGCACAGCTGAAGTCCAGACTGGAAAAGGCAGATGCAGGACCACTTCTTGTGCCCGGGCTCAGTGTCAGGGCAATGACAGACCATTCTCCTGTGTCCAATAAATCTTACTCACGTTGCCCGCTGGTGAGTCTGTCTGGGAACCACCTCCTGCATTTTCTGGGCTGGATGGGATGTTGTAAAGCTGCTCCTGCTCCATCTGGAAGCTCTCAGTGGATCTGACTGGCATGGAGCCCTTCCGAGTGGTGGGTGGAGTGGCACCGCTCTGGGCAAAGGGAAAGAAACCTGGTTGACTTTGATCCCTCTTGGAACCCACTGAAGACTTTGGTGGAATCAAAAGCTTTTGGGAGCAGCTCCTGGTTTGGGCAGCCTGGGTCACCCTCAGCCTGCCAGGGAGCTGCTGGAGCCTTCCCTGTCACTGACACACCTGGTTGAGGGGCTGAGCAGGGATCACCCTCTGACACAAAGGGGTGGCTCAAGGAAATCTGTGGACAACTTGACAATCATGGGATGGGCTCCAATCTGCACTGCCAGGTGCTGCCAGAGTAAGGTGCATGGGGAGGCTGCATGGATGTGCTCCACACCTTTCCTGGGAGGGGCAGGGTGGACCTGGTGTCTGTCCTGTCCTGGTGACCTGCACAGTCTGAGAGGTAGAGGGAAGGTGACATGGACTGCACCCAGGGAAGCACGATGGTGCCAAGAGCAGCATGATGAACAGGGCACTTGGGCAGTGGATGTGATTGACACACTGCCCTTACCCTGGTCGTGTCACAAACACATGGTATGTTCTTCCCCAGGAGGGGACTGGGGTGGCTGAACTTTGGTTTCTTTTTGAACACACACTTGTGACTCTTCTGTGAACAGCCTGAAATCATCCCGATCAAATGACACAAAGCACATTTCCTCCTGGATTCCAGGCACAGAGGGTGATACTGAGAATTCACTGAGACATCAGTGGTGCAAATCTCTGCCCTGGAATCCAGGAGGAAATGCCTCACCAGTGGTAAAACTGGAAGCGTTCATTAGAAACATACCAAATTGAAGACACATTTCTCTACAGTTTTAAGAAACTCTAAGAATAGTTTTAGGTTTTGAGCCAAAAAAGATTGTTTTCTTCCCAATTTTACAAGCAGGAAGCCAGAGGAATTTGGCTGCAGGTCCCTGCTGAGGTTCTGCAGGGTGCCAGCTGCAGGGGCAGCCCCGTGCAGGACTCACCCGTGCGAGCAGGGACGCGCGGCGCTGCGCGGATGGCACGTCGTACACCTCGCTCCTGATGTTGGGGGTTGAGGCCCTGCAGGCTCTCGGGAGGGTAAACAGGTGCTTGGAGGGGGAGAGAAACAGTCATGAGAGAGCTGCAGTGACCAGGAAACTCAGGACATCTTTGGAAACTCATTTAACAGGAGAAGCCAGCACTCTTTAAGTGATTAAAGCCTTCAGCTCCTCACTGAAGGTGGGAGACAGGAACTGAGCTGAGAAGTAGGCATGGCATTGACTCCCCATCATTCTCCTTTAACAGCATTTCTGCTGTAATTCAGGTGAGATAAGAGCTGGCAGGTACAAATAAAAGACAATTTGCCTTACTAACCATAGGAGGTAAGAGATTTGGAGAAAGATCCAGCTTCAGTTATCACTTAAATCTTTAGATTAACCAAAAGCAGAACCACTGAAAAAAAGGAAGTGAGGAAATTTCTGCTTCTCCAGGCTCACAGGGCCAGGATGTCAAGCCATATTTTGTGTAAGAGCAGCAAAAGGTGCAGGCTGAGGATTACTCTGTAGTTATGAAAGACTGACTCATTTGGAAGGACTAAACTTTGAGGTCCTGTTCAGCTCCATAAACAGGGAAGTCCAATCTGAGAATGACATCATTAGTCTGTAGTCAGGTTCTCCTGTTTGCTTAAAACAGAATTTGAGAAGGTTTGACCACATCTGTGGGACAGTTAGTTAGGGTCCCAAAATATGAATGTTAGGTAGGAGGCTTTTCCCATCAATTACCAGAACACTGGGTTTTGTTCACTCAGCCTGTCTTTAGCCTGGCTGTGCTCAGCTGGATTATGAATGGACCATTGCAAACCACTGACCCACAGAAACACCATTGGAGAAGAGACCTTACAGTAAATTATTTAAAGCTGGAAGTTGTGGTCTCCATCATGTGAGGGTTGTAGCAAGTTATTTTATGGGAAATATGGTAGAGGAACTAGACTTCAGAATTACAGCTGCCTGTTTCACCTTTGTGGAAGCTCTTAGTTCTCACCTGAAGAGAGGGAGGAGGGAAGATAAATCCCTTTAGTGCTCTATGATACAGAATTAGAGAATCCCAGAATGGTTTGGGATGGAATGGACCTTAAATCTCATCCAGTCCCACCCCCTGCCATGGGCAGGGACACCTTCCACCTGCTCAGGTTGCTCCAAGCCCCATCCAGCCTGGCCTTGGACACTCCCAGGGATGGAGCAGCCACAGCTTCTCTGCCCAGCCTGTGCCAGGGCCTGACTATGAGCATCTTACTTACAGAGACATAAAAGAGACTTCCCTGAGCAGAAAGGGCAAAAGATAAGGGGTATCAAGAAACTCATCCTTAGCCCAGGTCTGTTTCCAGATGGACAGATCTCAGTATACAGCAAAGAAGGAAACTCCCTGGATGTCTCATCTTCCTGCTCCTCAAAGTCCTCTCAGTGGCAGCAAAACACGAAGGTGCCCTGTGAGTCAGGCAGCAGCTTCTCTGTGTTGCGTCTGCGTCACTGCTTTCAGTCCCAGTGGCTTTGCCCAGCTGCTCAGGGGACAGCTGAGCATGCCAGCAGCTCTGCCACTTGTCCCACAGCAGCTCTGTGGGGTGGCCCGAGCTCCGTGGGTCATCCTGTCCCCGGGTCTGCCCCACACCTGGGCATGGCTCGTGACCACCACGGTGCAGTTGGTGTGGGGACAGCTGGGACACGGAGCAGGAGAGCTCAGCTCTGAACCTCTAGGTAAGAAATGCAGGCTGGGACATCTCTGTGTGGTTCTCAGTTAGAGCAGACAAGGTTTAGGTGTAGGAGATGAGACAGGAGGAGCCAAGGAGCTCATCTGTTGGGCCACTCTTCCAGGGAATGAGCAGATGACATTTTCCACCTGATTTGCTGGCACAACTCGGAAAATGTGTGCCAATCTCACATTCAGTTTGCAAATGGCCACTTTAGGGTCAGGAACTGGAGAAATCAGACCACAGTAAGCTCTTGGCTTGAGCTGTGGTGGCTGCACATGAGGTCTGCAGTGCAACTGCAGGTTCCAGTCACCAGGGATGCCCCCAGTTTGGGTTTTCCAGCACCCACCTGACACTGCAGAAGGCACCACCTCGGTTTCCAGGACTTGCCTTCCAGCACAGTGGTGGCCCCATGGATCAAATTATCATTAAATCAGCTCAGGGCTGAATTTCCTTCCTTTTCCTTTTGCAATTAGCATTTCTAATGTGATTTTCCTACACAGAATGAAGGGCCGCTGAGGGCTGAAGAGCTCATGGGACTGAACAAAATCTTGCACTTGAACTCCATCCTCCCTTTGTCTATTTACCGTTCATTACAACACACTCCCCATTCATTTTTATCCTGAAAAAAGCACCAGTTTTGCATGCTAAGACACTTGATGCAACATGTAGTTCTCACTACACGTTCCATGGACATGTTCCATTTGAATGTCAAACATGAGGAGCTGGGAGAAAGAAGAGGTCAGGCCAGGCAGCTGTCATGAAACCCTGGAAAACCAGCTTAACTGGGGGCACTGGTGGCTGCTCTCATCCTCTACTCTCTGGTCACTGCAGCAGCAGCAGCAAAAACGTGGTGGGAGCCAAACTGATTGAGGCCACACAACCAAGCCCTGTGTCCTCCTGCATGTCTGAAGTGGGTGCTGCTGCTTTTTGTGAGCTTAGAGACAGCCTTGAGCTGCTGAAGAGAGAGGCAGAAGCACTCTGAGCTTGCTGGGGAAGCACTAGAAACTAGACCAAACCCAGCAATGACACAGCAGAGGGCTTCATTTCTTTCAGAACATGAATCATGTTCTTGTGAAGATGGATGCAAAGACCCTACATGTGCCCAGGGGACTCTGGATGGCTGCATGCTGTGAACCATCACAGGAGAAAGTGCTGTGGCTTGTTATTTTAACTTTGGGGAAGGTTTGTAAATCATTTCTAGGTTCTCCCAAACAAATGGTATATTCTCTACTTCCTGCCCTGTCTTACAGCTGCTTTTAGCTGTCAAAAACGTGAGTGACTACAGAACATAGAGACTCCCATGTGCTGCCCAGAGCAGCATTTCTCACATAATGCTGTAAACTGTAGCAGAATTGATGGGGTTTTCCTAAACACCATCATTCTTTGCTACAAATTGCCCTGGACACCCTCGTTACTGCCCGACGAGTGTTCCAGTGATGACTTCTAGAGTTGCTCCTTCGCCTTACCTGCTGCGTGCACCTCTTGGTCCTCTCGCTGAGCAGCTGTGCAGCCAAGGCTGGCACCTGATAGATGGCCTGGGCAGGAGTGGCAGACACCTTGGCTGGGGACGTGACCCACCCCTCCATCTTCTCGTAGGTGGAGGACAGCGCGGTGGCTTTGGGCGCGGAGGGGACCTGGTAGATGCTGTGTCTGCCCGCGGGGTCCCCGAGGGTGGCAGGAGGCAGGGCCGTGGCTGCAGGCAGGACCTGCAGGCGGTTGGCAGGGGCCAAGCCCTGCCTGCCATGCAGGGAGCACCTCCACCAGCCCTCGCTGCCCAGCACGTGCTGCTCCAGCACCGTCAGGATGTCCCCCTTGCGGAACGCCAGCTCGTCCGAGCACTCGGCTTTGTTGTCGTAGAGCGCCTTGGCCAGCGTGTTCTGGGGGACAGAGACAACACCGCTTTGCACTGTGACATCCACACTTGTTGCAGAATACAGAAAATTGGATATTCTGTGAAAATTCTCTGAACAGTCCAAGTTTTGTGGTTCCCATGAAAAGCAGGCCCCTGTTTACAAATTTCAAGAGAGCAGTTGGCAGCTTTGGAGTAAGAACTTATCTCTAAGAAAAACACCTGCATGTACTCCCTGAATTCCTCTAGATGATATCCAGGAGGTGGACCTCAGGCAGGGCTAATTAACATTAAAACCAATGGCCAACGAAACCTGAGTATGAACAGCTCCAAGCTGTCCAATTGTTCTGTATGATGATGTAATCGAAGGGTACAGATTGTATAAATACAACCTATTTGAAAATACAAGTAGGTCCTTCTGTTCATTCACAGCATGAAGTGTGTGTGTGAGTTTCTGAGCCTTAAAGGGCCCTTGCAGCCTTAATGTGGCGCTCATTTCGAGCTCTCGTGTGAGCTCAAACATATATATAATTCATTCATTTTTGCTTTACACACTGAAAAAGAGCAAAGCCTAAAAGAGTTGGCTGAATTAGTACAGGTACTTTGCTGTGTTAGAAAATTGCTAGATGCTTGTTCTGCCTGATACCTGATGAATAACTTGTCCTGTTGTATTCATTGGACCCAAACCTTTGAAGAATGAGAGGAGTGCTGTAGGATAAACCCAGTGGTCATAAATCAGGGCAACATGGACCTTTGAATAAGGTAGGAAGGCCTTGAGCCAAGGGGTTTTGGAAGCTTGACTAGCCAGGACACCTCACAAAGAAAGGTGGAGAGGGCACGGTGAGGAAGAGGAGAAAACGACCCCTGAAGAGGCTGAAGGGCGGACAGACCACCCAAAACTGTGCCAAGAGAAGAGCCTGGAAGGCTCCGCCCCAAACTCCGCCCAAACCCCACTTCTATGAATATGATAATTAGCTATCACAACTTCACGAATATGTATATTAAGATAATGTAATCTTGCATATCAACTGGAGAAATTACCTCCTTTCTTGCTGAAGCTTTGAAGCAGCTTGTGCAGTGTGAACTGCCGCTCTTCCCAACGTTGCAATAAACACCTTTGCTGCTTAAAGACCAAATTGTCTCTGGGCAGTTCATTTATTTCGTGCTTTTTGGCATCAACACCAGCGCTCCTTGGCCTCTGCTCTGGGCTTGTCCCCACCCTGGCTGCACCTGGGCTTGCCCACTGATCAACCTTGCCTTAAGGTTCATGAGTGTGTGGGTTTTGATGCAGCTTGTAGCCCTTTCCTTCAGGGCTTTCAACTAAAGACTTCTGTACCAAATTCCAAACTGTTGCTTATGTTTCTCGTCAAGGATTTCAATAGGCAGAGATTTTTTAGCAAGCTAACATATGTCTTATGAAGATGAAGAGAGTGTGCTGGAACAAGACATATCCAGCACATTCCTTGACAGAACTTCAGTCAAAGCTATTCAGAAGGCCCAGAATCCTTGAATTTGCTCCAAGCAGGACAGAAGGTCTGAGGAAGGTGAAGACGGGCGGAAAGGAGGGTCATGGGAACCCACCTGCCCAGTTCAGGGAGATGGCCCTGGGAGAGGTCCCAGATTTTGGGATGGGTGTATGCCATTAGATATGCTAATTAGTTAGGATTATAACATAGTAAAAGCTGTCCTGTGTGGGGGTTCTTTTTTTTCTTTTTCTTTTGTTTTTGGTAATATCTAATCTAACCCTGCCCTCTGTCAGTCTGCAGATGGCAGGTAAAAAAATGACAAGTCCTAACAGCAGGTACTTTAGTCACCTGGGACATTTGTGCAAAGGGTGCAGAAAGTCATGGCTGGAGGGGTTTTTTTTCACTACAAGATAGAATTTGCTTTCAGCTCTAAAATGGGCCTTTAAACTGCTCCCCACTCCAGGGACACTGGCTGTGTCTCAGCAGAGTTTATCAGGCAGTGCCAGCAATGCCCGAGGAGATAACACCCCCACAGGAAACGTGATGCCTCCTACTTTTTTGGCCGGAGCATTTGCTGTAAAGCGGCAGCTGGCTGGAGCTGCAGCAGCAGCACCCCACTCTGTCAGCTCAGCTGGTCAGGAGGGACATTGTGGGCTCCTGGGGTGGGGTGGCCACGAACAATGGCCTTTCTGTGAGCCCTGGGCTGGCCCCTCGGCAGCTGCCAGGGTGGGCGGCAGCCCCTTTCCCCCCTTGCCCCAGCCTGGCTTTTGCCTTAGACGTGGGACTCCCCTTTCTGCTTGGACAACGCCAAATGTTGCAGTCAGACCCCCAGGAATCCCCCCCCCGCCCCACAAGCACAGCCAGGGGCAATTGTGGAGAAAAAATAAAGAGGGAAAACAGCCAACTTTTCCTATTATTCATCAACACTTTGAGATCCTTCTTGTTGGATGCTGTGCAGACACGCTGAAAGGCAGACCCTATTCTCCATCCCCAAGGAGGATGGGCAGAGCAGCTCACTCCTCCTTTTCCCGAGGAACTGTCTCCCCCTTTTCCCGATCAGCTCTCTCCTCCTTTTCCAGAGGAACTTTCGCCCTCTCTTGCAGAGGACCTCTCTCCCCCTTTTCCAGAGGAACTCTCTCCCTTCTCTAGACCAGCTCTCTCCCCCTTTTCCAGATCAGCTCTCTCCTCCTTTCCCAGAGCAGCTTTCTCTCCCTTTTCCAGAGGAGCTCTCCCCCTTTCCCAGAGGAACTCTTCCCCCTTTCCCAGCATGAAGAGCCTTATCCAGGCTCCTGCAGGAAGGGGGTGGCAGAGCCAGGAAGTCCGAACTCAGGAGTGGAGCCCGGCACAGACAGGGCTGTCCTTCCGAGCTGCACCAACACGACTCAGAGGAACATTTGGTTCACTGTGTGGTTTTAAAAGGCATCTAAATGTTACCATTGCCCCAGCCGAGTCCTTCCTGTGGCAGTGGCATCCTGAACGCACTGCTGGGCTTAATTCTGTAATCAAACAAGGTATGAAACGATGCAGATCTATTTTCAAATCTCATTTCTTATAGAACAGATACGCATCCAGCCCAGAAACCTCAATTCACATCGAGTCTGCTCGTGGTAAGAACCAGAGTTGCTAAGAAGCCACAGGATGCCACCCCTGTTCCAGTTTGCCTTCCAAAAATACCTCATTTTTTAAGGCAGCTCATCCCAGCCAGTCGATTTTGGGACCACAACGACAGCAGGAGGAATTCCACAGACAAAGCGTCCGGGAGGTGCGTTCTGGATGCGACTGCACAGACCTCTGGGGTCCACCCCGCCTGTCCCCTGTGCCCTGGGGCGAGGTGCTCCAGGCTCTGCACCCTCCGGCACAGGGCTATGTCCCCGAAATCCATCCCCACGAGCACTCCCAGCCCCCCGGGACACGTGGAGGGCTCACTTTGGGAGCCCCTTCCACCAGGAGCAGAAGCCCCTCTGAGCTGCCCGTGCCTGTAAACCGGAGCTGCATTCCCAGGGGGGGCTCAGTTTGGGATGGGGGGCTGTGCTTTGAGGGTGGTGGGAGCTGAATTTATCCCCTGTCAGCCAGAGGAAAATGCCTGTCCAGTGTCACCCACCAGCCAGGGCGGGTTGGGGGGAGCTCTGTGGGGCTTTGGGTGACCTTCTGGACGTGTCCTGCTGTAAGAAGCACCACAGCAACGCAGAGGAGAGCAAAGTGTTTCTCCTTCCTTGCCATGGGTTGTTTCACCCCCGTCGGCAGCGCTGAGAAAACCCCTCCTAAAGACACAGAACATCCTAAAAGGCAGTTCTTGCCCCACAAGGGAACACCTGGGCTGTGACTCTTCTCTCACCGAGCAGATCTGAACGAGATGAAGGGGGGGACACTCACCTAGAAAACAGAGGCTCTGTGGTCCCTCCAGAGTCCGTGACCACCCGAGGGCAGTGCAAATAAAGGGATTTACGGTGCCAGGTCTGTGGAAACAGCTTCAGTTAAAAGGTTCTTGTGTGGCTGGAAGTGTTTCTCCTTTCCTGGAGTGTAGATCAGATGTTGAGGGAGCAATTCCCCCTACAAATTGGACTATTTACACCTTTGTTGTTTGTGTATCCTTATCCAGCCATGCTCCCCCTACAAAATCCTACAGACCTTGGGAGTCATTGAAGTGAAAGCTGTTAACTCATGTTTATTAATGAAAAGAGGGGACATTTTAATTAAAAGTCAGTAAAGGTGACCAGTGTACAACTCCAGAATATAAAATTCTGTACCCTCAGAATGGGAGTGCTCACAGACTGAGCTCTATATGCACAACAGGAAAAAACACCCCACAATTACTCAGATCTCCTCATCGACCTCTCCTATGCCAAGCCCAGTCCTCAGCCTTTAGGACTATGCAACAGAAAAAATGTCCTTATAAAAGACATGCTGTGAGAAATGTATGCTGTGAAACATATGAAATCATACATACAACACGTATGAAAAATACCTGTGGTGAGACAAATCCAAGTGATACCCAGTGATATGCAGCAAGTGATAATTTGAGCATCTTGCCTGTAACCCTACCAAAATAATTCCTTTATCCCCCACTTCCCACTCAGTTTGTGTTTGGAAATGTCAATTTACCACCCGTGTTACAAAGCTACTGCACTACTTCCCAGCATTTCCAATAAAACACTGTCTTTCACTTACTGTCTTGTATTTGCATCTTAAAACCCCTCTTGGAATAACACAAATAAAGAGACACTTTTAATCATGGGAGTTTTTGTGGCTCAAGATGATTCTTTCTCAGCTGCATCTTGCACATAAATATGTGTGTAAACACTTTTACTACAGGACAGTGGGACTTAAAATATTTGGGGAGGAAGAGCTAAAGGCGGGCTGTGTTTGCCAAACAGTTCCGTTCATGCATCAGTGACACCTCTGACATGTTTACAGAGCAGCTTCCAGTTAATCTCTTCATCTCCCAACAAAGCTGGGGGAATAAACATTCTCCATCGTCCCTTAGCTGGGAACAGGCTGCCCAGAGAATTCCCTTGGAAGAACCGACAACTTCCAGACAAGGTTTGCCCAGTTCAGTTAATTGCAGAGCGTTCAGAGCATCAACACCCACAGGGGAAAGGAGATTTACCTTAAATGATCAGCATTTTCTCCACATGCAGGTGCCTCCCTGTGCCCTGGGGCTGCACATCTCCCAGATGTGCAGTTTCCTGAGACTTACTGCAAATTTTTTTGGTGTATTTTGGAAAGCAAAACTTGAGGTCACACAGAAGTTTCGTGTGAGCTGCAGTGAGGAACCACTGTCAGGACTTGCTTTGATTGCCCATCCAACTGTCAATCGATTTTTGGGAGTGTGGAACCAGGTGCAAACCAGCAGGTTTAAAATTCTGAATTCAGTTCTTGATGAAACAAAGAGCCACTTTAAAAATTCAAGCAGAACCACTTAGAAATCCTGCAGCTTCACCCAGTCAGTGCTGCACGGTGGGAAATACAAGCTGGTTAATCTTCTGTTGGGTGTTCTGTTATCTTTGCTGCTAATTTCCCCCAAACTCTCTTTTCTCTACAAATGTAGTTAATCTGTTAAAATCAACAGGACTGGCAAGTCCAATCAGGATTTCACAGCATTTTTGCTGTGGTCTCATGCCCAAGTTAAAGGGACAATAAAGAGCATTTCCTGCTGTTTCAGACCTGACCCTGTGCAGGGGGTTGGGTCCTCCTCCTATCCAAAGGGTTTTGCCCATAAGCACCCGATTATTTTACTTTTTAAAAACCTTTTAGTATCTTAATGACATTTTACTACAACATTTCTTTCCAGACATGGATTTCCAGAAAGTTCTGATGAGTACAACGTTTCTGCTTCCCCTGCAAAAGATGCTTCTCAGCCCCTCCTCAGAGCGAGGTCCTCGCCCTCCTTCCTCTCCCTGCCCAAGGAACAGAAGGAGAATCCCTGGGGCAGGTTGTGAGGATCAAACAGCCCATCCATTTTTCATGGGCAGGGAGTGCTGTGTGCTCATCTCCCGGGAGCACAGCACTGACAGGAGCCTGTCCCTGCATCCCATCTGCCCCTCTCCGGGATGTGGCAGAAGGGACAGCAAGAGGAGAGGTCGAGGGGGGTGTTTTCTGCTTCAGAATCGTTCAACACCGACACCACGACCCACAGACGCTGTGCCTTCCTGCCTCCGCCTCCCAGCACTTGTCAGCCCCCAAAATCAACTCTTTTTTTTATTTAAACCCACCTGTGAGGTTCGAAAATATCTGAGTTTCAAGGAGCCTGTCTGGGAAGTCAAAGCGACCCTGGAAAAGTGTATTTGGGAGAATGTTGAAGGAACCTCCCTGGCTGACTCAATCAAGTCTGCAGACATCTACTGCTCCAAGCCGCCTGCATTTGACAAGATTTATGGGTTTCTGTGTATTCTCTAGGCCAGATAGAAACTTTCCTTATCAATCCCCTTGTTTCTTCTGTCTTGTGTTCATTAAATATAAACTAGCCCTACATTCTTGAATACCATTCAGAGCAACCACATTGTATTCTCTTAGTTGTAATGTCTCCTCCCGTGTTTAGCATAAAGCCAGCCCCTGAGATTAATATTTAATCATGGAACCTATATATTGTGTTTTGTAACTTTAAATAAATGTTCTTTGTTTGACCTCCCACAAACTGGGACTGTGCTGGCTGCTACACCCGCCCCCTTGGACAATGGTAATATTGCCAAACAAATTAATTAACAAAATGGAACGAATTAATAAAGCAATGAGTCCTGGAAAAGGACTACTACAATGGCAATATTTCCCGGGGGGAAATAGGGAGGGGGGCTGGTTTTCCACCTGCCCTGATCCCTGGTGCCTGTGGCTGCTCCCGGTGGCAGCTGGAGGGTCCCCTGTCCCTGTCATTAGCAGGGCACACGCGGGCACAGCGCAGAACCTTCCCGAGGCACAGCTGCCAGGGATCAGCTGTGACAGGGGCGCCGAGTCATCTGTGTCCCAGCCAAGGCACAAAGGCAGGGCTGGAGGTGCCTCCTGGGAGTCCGGGCAGGAATATTGACATACACAATGGATTTGACCTGTCCACTTCAGCCCCCCACCCTGCCAGGGGAGAACAATATTTCCTAAAAATGAGCATTTCCACCACTCATTTCCTCTGTCTGAGCTTCAGTTCTCGTTGCAAACAGCCCTGCAGGACATGGGCAGTTGCTATCCTAGAGAGCACAGGCTTCCCCAGGCTCACCCAGCTCAGGCTGAAATTACTTGACATTTTCCTCATCACAGAATGACTCAAGTTGTTGAAATATTTCCATTACCCCTTTTCTAGGAATCAGGGCAAGGAGACATCATCTTTTTTTTCTGAGATAAAGTCCAGCCCAAGTGTTAATCATTTAACTTCCTTGTTTCCAAGGGAATAGCAAACAGCCAGTCAGGGTCATTGAGGATAACTTTTTAATAAGGCATATTATGCATGGTGCAAATGCACACCCTCCTCAGCCACACTGTTGTTCTTGACAAAGCATTTTTTTCTCTGCTTAACTTGGCTTATATTTTAAAACCAAAGCCCACGTGCTCCGTTAGTGATGTGCAAATCAGAGGAGCACAGGCACAAAGGGACCCCGCCAGCTGCAGATTTTACACTCCACACACCACAAACGAAAGCACCAAAGCCATTTAAATTCACGGCAACGCAAAGAAGAGAATCCAGTACTTACATGGAGCTTCATTTTGCTGCCTGCCGTTCCCCTGCTAGTCCATCAGCGGGGCAGGGGGAGGCTCATCCCCAGCCTGGCCAGCGGGGCAGGCAGTGCTGCAGCTCTGGCTGGAAGGCTGCAGGGGGAAGGCTCAGCCTCTGGCACCTCCTGCTCCCGGAGAGCACCAGGAAAGGGGCTCTGGCCACTGCGGGGAGCTCCTGACGTGGCAGAGTTTTATCTGCTGGGAGCCACCGGGCTGGATGTGGTGGTGCTGCAGGACGCACACACTGACACCCCTGGCAGTGCCTTCCCTGCTCTGAGCAGGACACACAGGGCAGGGCTGGGCCAGGGAAAAGCATTGGGTTTGGAAGCATCTTTGCAAGCAGCGTTTTTTTTTACTCCTGGGTTTGGTTTGAGATTTACACTTTGAAATTTTCCTGTTTAGGTCTCTAGAAAAAGTGAGCCAGGTCCCCTTTGTGGTTACAGAAACAACCACACTCTGCACAGGCAGAAAGCCCCAGGAAGAAAACTCAACATGACCTGAAGCTGAAAGGTTTTGTTCCTTGGATTATTTTTTAATAATCCTTTAATAATATTAAATTCTAGTGTTTCTTAAAATTATTAATGGTTGCTGTTTCGCTCAGCAGCAGTTCAGCCCAGGTCATGTTTTACCTCTTTGGACTTGTGAATAGCTTGGGGTTTGCAAACTTTTACTCGTTTTGCTTCTGAACATGCTGCCTTTTCTCTGGCAAAAGCCTTTTCCTTCCTCTTTCCATGGCGGTTCAGGCTGAAAGTAGACACTGACTGCCAAAGCCTCAATCACTTAACTAGAAAAGACTTTTACATCTTGGATAGAAAATGCTGGATTGAAACTGCTCTCTGGACAAAACCTGCAGCTCTGGGCTGGGAGCTGATGCAGCTGCCCCAAGGAGGGATTCCTGGCACAAAGCAGCCCATTTGAATGCCTTTGGGGTTTTTCTTGTCTTTAAGATCAGAACCAGCAGTTTTACTCCTTCAAACACTCCACGAAGATGATAAAGAGCCAATTCACTTGCCACCTTGGAGTTTTAGAGGTGCTCCAGTATTTGAAATGATGGAGAAATACGAGTAACAAAGTCACAACTTTGGTCACAAAATTGGTTTTAAAAACAGTTAAGTATTCTCTCAACTGAATCACAGAAACCTCTGTGAAGGCCCTGGGATGGGTTGAGTGCACCCCCCACCAAAATATCTCTGTGTAGAGGTGATAAATGTCTTGCCTCACTTACTGATGACTCAATGTGAGAAACAGCCCCCCAATCTTTACCCGCCTCAATGGAAAACTGACTCATTGAGTTCATACAAAGCTTTTCCCCCCCACTGCATCTTCTATCAAATTTCCAGGGGGCAGCTTATTTCCAGCAAACTCTGAAGTCATAATCCAGGGTGCAAATCATAATTTCATTGCACTGCTTATTAGACTTGCAGCCAGCAGGATGATCAAGACTTTGAATCAAGGCCAGCATTCTCTAACCCTTATAGCTGCAAACAACAGGGCATTTTAGCTATGTATATATAAAAAATGAAACTAGATCTATGAATGCACAAATAAATGTAAGGAACCTCATAAACTGGTGCCAGTCTTTCAAAATTAAAATAAAAATAAAAAATAAAAAATAAATAGTGCTTCAAATTGTTTTGTTTTGCACATAATGGAGAGAAGTTATCTGTCATGCAATAGGTCACCTGGACTGTCACTGAAAGTCTCAGACAATGTGACTGTGTCTCTAAAGCCACTGCAGGGTAACGAGGGGAACCTTGAAGTTCTACCTTTGTACTTTCACAAATGTGGTTATCTGGAGGTATTTGTTATTTAGGAATCCTGCTTTACTCAGAATCCTCCCCAAGAAGACAATTCTGCCCGTCAGTGGTTCTGTCATGATGCAAAGCATCAGGTATGTGAGCATTGTAAGAGCCTTCTGTGCCCTCCAAATGAGAAATCCAAACACTCCACAGAATCCCAGGACTCCTGAGGTCGGAAAAGCCCACCCTGTGCCTGATGCCCACCTTGTCCCCCAGCCCGGAGCACTGAGAGCCACCTGGATCTCCCCTGGCACAGCCTGAGGCCGTTTCTGGGGCCCAGGACTGCACACAGCACTCGAGGTGTGGCCTCACCATTCCATCGAGCATCACAGTGACCTCCAACACGAGATCCATCCCTGGGGTCCCTGTTCCTTACTGGTTCATCAGCTGTTCTCAGAAACCCAGACATACCTTTGCAGTTCTGTTGATCCTTGTTTCTTGATCCATTGTTGCCATTCCCCAGCGGCACCACTCGAGCAATACTGAGAAATCCAGGGGGATGAGGAGACTTCAGCCTTGCACTGGTGCTCTGGTCCTACACCTCAGGCAAGCCCATCTCACAGCTCTGCCCTTAAGAGCACTCGGGGGCTTGCAGAAGAGATTCTCATGAAAGATAGTTTCTTTGACAACAGAAAACACAAGAAAAGGACAGCATGCAAAACAGAAAAAAAAAAAACAACCAAAAAAACCCACCAAAAACAAAAACAAAAAAAAACCCCAACACCAAAAAAACCCCACGAAAATACAAACCAAAAAAACCCAACAAACGTACTGGCAGCTCGAAGTGAGAAAAAAAGTCTGCCTGCAAGTGGAATTTTCCTTGGTCTATCTGTCACCCACTTGTCGCAATTAACCGCAGCGAGAAGTCTCGCCCCTCCTTTGCTGTGTGTCCCTGTGTTTCCTCTTTTAGCACAGCAGGAGCACCAGGGGCAGTGGGCACCAGGCAGGGGCACCAGGGGCAGGGGCACCAGGAGCACTGAGCACCAGGAGGGGCTGCACAGGGTTTGATAAGAAGTCGGCTCCACAGTGGTGGATCTCTAGGATTTTGAGGCCAACACTTTTCATGGTACTCAAAGCGCTCTCAGCTTCCACAGCCCCAGTGCAGGACTTCGCCATGAAGGGGCTCTGGGGAAGCTGAGCATGTTCCCAGCCCTGCTTGGGGTGGGTGCTGATTCTCCTGTCTGTACCACAGCTCCAGCACAGCTGGGAAGCACAGCTGCCTGCACCACAGTTCACAGCTGGGAAGCACAGCTGCCTGCACCACAGCTCCAGGACAGCTGCCTGCACCACAGTTCACAGCTGGGAAGCACAGCTGCCTGCACCACAGCTCCAGGACAGCTGCCTGCACCACAGTTCACAGCTGGGAAGCACAGTTGCCTGCACCACAGCTCCAGGACAGCTGCCTGCACCACAGTTCACAGCTGGGAAGCACAGCTCCTGCCCCACTGTCCTGCTCCCTTGCGAGGCAGCACATCTGAAGGGTCTCCTACAGCCACACTGAGAAGTTCCAAGCCTGAACCACGATTATCTTCCCTACTTTTACTTCCCTTCGTGTTTTCCTGTGATTCAGTCTCACAGGGCAGCTCTGGTGGAAAGGCAGCCTGTGTGTCCACAAAGTGAGAAACGTTTATCCCAGACCAGTATTCCCTCTTCAATAGAAAGGTTGAAGCCTAATTCCAGAAGTGGTCTCCTAGGAAAGATCACCCCTAGAGCTCCATGCCTGTTATGGACAGCCAGGTCAGCATCCCAAGGATTGCTGATGCCTGGAAGGAACAAAAATAAATGATGATTTGGCTCCAGTGTTCTGGCTTTCACATTGGCACAGGTCACATGGTGGCTGTGGCATCTCCTTGCCATGTTTCCATGAATGCTTCTTCTTCAGAGAGGCGAGAGT
The DNA here is from genome assembly GCA_013399695.1 of Formicarius rufipectus. Taxonomy (NCBI): domain Eukaryota; kingdom Metazoa; phylum Chordata; class Aves; order Passeriformes; family Formicariidae; genus Formicarius; species Formicarius rufipectus. Next base: position 4,652,605 of record VXAU01011327.1, read on the forward strand.
ACGTTACACACCAGACAGACTTTCAGAGATGTGATAGAGACTTTCCTGAGGTGATGAATTCCAGGTATGACAGTGCTTCTCTGAGCACTGCAGCTGGGATGTCTCTGCCCAGAGGTACAGGCTATGACACTCACAAAGGGCAACTGGAACTGTAATTATCAAATACAGTTTTGAGGGGTGAAACTCCTCTGACTGCAGCAGGAGGCCCTGAGGAATAGTCAACCAAGATGTTCTAGACTTCCACAGTGGAAAATGTTTTCAGAGAATCAGAATGGTTGAGGTTAGAAGGGACTTTAAAGCCCATCCCATTCCAATCCCTTCCAGGGCAGGGACACCTTCCACTATCCCATGTTGCTTCAAGCCCCATCCAACTTAAGTTTCTTCCAGCCCTTATTCCTCACACAGAAACCCAGCAAACCTCTGGCCCCCGGAAGAAAACCAAGATGGTTTTGTGTTAACAAAGTAATTTCTACAGTGCAAGTTCAAGACCGCAGAATGAGGAAGCTTGAGGTGAGAGCTCACACTTCACACCCACTTTGTGCTTTACTGCAGGAACCAGAGCAGGCTGCAAAGCCCAGGACCAAAGGCCAGGACAGCTGCTCTAGCAGAGTTAAAGAGGAGTCCCTGCTGTCAGCATGGCAGAGGGTGCTGCCACCCAGCACACACCACACGGCAGTGACTGGGGCAGGACTTCCCTTTCCCCTCCTCCAGGGGCTTCTCCTTGTTTCTCCGCTAAAGAAGCCACCGGGACCACCATGTACTGCCAACCCCTGGAGCTTCAGAAGCTCGAAGAGAGGCAGAGAGAGAGCAAAGAGGATTGTTAAGCCCATGAAATGTTCTGCATAGCAGGACCTTTGAAAGAGAACAATAAATTCCATTCTCCCTTTTAAGAAAACCATCCCACATTCTTCTCTACGAAGCTGTAGCTGTACCTGGTTCAGGTGTAACACAATGAATTCCTCTGGCTTTTACAAGTCCCTAAAGACCCTTATTTGAACCATTTCTCCCCTGTTACACAGAAAACAAATACAATCCCTTCTTCAGGTATCAAAGAATTTTTTAAAAGGCATTTCTTTATTTAAATACAGACAAAACCTGTACCCTTGTCAGCCCTTGACAATTCATCAGTGTAATGGGAAGTTAATCCAGCAGCAAGAACAATATTCCATTTAAAAATCCTCATGAAGGCAAGTGATGAGCTTGGACCAAAGGAGCCTCCCCAGGTGTGATGCGAGCCCTGCACAAGGAGGCCTGAAAAAACAAGTTTCAAACTCTGCTCAGGCTGTTCTCTGAAAATAAGCAGTGAATTTTCAAACTTACAGGAAGTTTCTTAACGATGTGCACTGGGTTTTTAAATGATTAGAAATATAATTCATGTGCTCTGTAACAGACACAGCATGAAATCTTCACAGTAAAATGAAACAGTGACATTTCTGAGGTACAGATACCAAAGTTCATTTGCACAAGTTTCTTGCTTTGAGAGGATACTGAAGGTTTCTAAGGCAAAATTTTTCTCATTTCACTGTCACATTTTAGTTGCAATGTGGATATTCTTTGAAAATAGTATCGATTTATTTTGAGGTCCCACTTGCTAAGAGAAATTCAAAAAAAGATGAGATGAAGTCTGAGCTTTAATACCAGAAGACTATCCCTTGAATTCATCTGAACAACTTAAAATCATGTTTGCATTCTTATGGCACAAGATAGCTCAGAACTGAAGGTCCACTTGGCCCATAAAAAAAAAAAATAATCCACCAAACCTCCAGACTAAAAGGTACAAACCAGAGCTTTACAAAGGATGAATTGGGGCTGAAGGCAGCTTAAGGCTTCATTAAAGTATGTGCCAAGTTCTGCTGCTCCTTGTGTAATCCATTAACAGACTTCAGTGGGACTGCACAGACAACACAGAGCAGAACTGGCTCATTCTGCCCAGTTTGGGCAAGACACAGTCACATTATCCTTTGTGATTCAGAAAGGCAGGAGAAAAACTTTAGCCCTTCCTGCCAGGATCATTTTGTTCTCCACCCCCTCCCTCAAGTACAATTAGAGATGACTTAAAAAACAAAACCACACACACTAGCGAAAAACTTAGTGTGGGGCAAAGAGTCTCAGCATTGTGTTCTTCTTCTGCCACATTTGACAGAACTGAAAACCAGACCCAGCGTGGCTTTCACAGAGGCAGCTGTTGGCAGTACAATCAACACAAGGTGGGATGTCAGCTGGATGCTCAGTTTGCAAAGCTGTCCTTAGTCTGTTGTTGACCTCCTGTACCAAAACCTGGCCCTGTAGTCATCACTGCAGGTCATGAAGCCCGGGTTGGTGGGAGAGTGGACAATGCACCGCACGATGCTGTTGTGCCCCAGGGAGAGGAGGTTCCTGCGCTCGGCAGTTCTGGAATCCCAGCAGCAGAGGCTGATGGTCCTTTCATCTGGGAGCAGCACATAATCTTCTGTGTGGTTGAAGACAGCTTGTGTCCTGTGCACCTGTCGGCCACTCAAACCAGCACCTGAATATTGCAGCAAAGCATTATGTTTTAGGAACTTTCCAACGACCTAAGAATGAACTTTTCCTAAGTATTGATTCCCACAGTGTACAAAGGAGCTGTATTTTCTCTGTTTTTCCACCACTTCCACAAGAAGCATAAGAGGTGGAATAATCTAATGAATATTCTCCTATAGAATCATAAAGGTGGGAGAATATCATCAAGCCCACCCTGTGCCCGATGCCCATCTTGTCCCCCAGCCCAGAGCACTGAGTGCCACAGCCAGTCCTGCCTTGGGCACCTCCAGGAGTGGGGACTCCAAACCTCCCTGGGCAGCCTGACAACCCCTTCCTTGAAGAAATTCTTCCTGATGTCCCTGCACATATACATAATACATTGCAAAACTCCTCAGAGGATGGAAGGAATACCTACTCCAGCTGTGCAAAGCCCAACCTCTCAGTATGAGCACAGTATTTTACCTCCAAGAGCACCTTTGCCTTTGTACTTTTGCCTGAGGCCTTCAGGTGTAACCAAGGGGAAAGAGCACGGCAGGAGAACACACACACTGTCATGATCACTGAGGGGTTTTTAATGTATGTATCATATGGCACGTTGTATGAGCTTCCTTGGCCATACCTTTAGATAAAACACGTGTTTCCCATACAGACATTTACTGTCACTGCACACACCTAGTCCTACCGTGGCCTCCTGCACAGGTTTCCTGGGAAGGTGCTGCTCCCTGCTGGCTGGAGCAGGAGAGCGCTGGAGAGCAAAAACAAGACCTACACAGCCCAAAAGCTGAGACCCAATTTGGAGTACCCTCTCCTCTTTTATGCTATGGCTTCTACTGCTGGAGCACTTAGTGCTTGATCCCAAAGCCTCTCCCAGCAAACAGCTGCTGTCACACGCAAAGCTCTACATCCTTCATCATTCCCTAAGTCCTGCTGAGGTCAAAGCATGGCACTGTCACCATGCTCCAGGGATGACTACCTTGCACACAACTGCATCCTTGAACAAAAGTAAACTAGGAAAGAAACAAAGCAGCTGCAGTCACATGTCAGAGAATTGCCATCTTCTGCACACAAAGTTAAAGGTTAAAACAACTGCCCTGAAGTAGAGTCAGTGTTTCTTCTCAATTTTCCCCAATTCAGTGATAACTTCCCTCCAAAGTTATGGAGTAATGACACCAGGAAAGTCTCCAGAATCTACTCAGACTAGACACATTTACACTGACACATAAGCACCACAGTTTCTCTTATGAAATTAGTCCAAGTGTTTTCAAACATTTGGTGCAATTTATCTTCAAAGCAACAGTCTCCCATTGCCTTCAAGAATTATTGCTCCTCTGACAATACTTCCCCCCCCGCCACGGGTTACTCCCTGTAAAGGGACATGCCCGGAATGTCACCCGCCACATACCTGTGTACTTGACCAGCGTCCGACCGGTGGAGATCTCCCAGAGTTTGGCTACAGAGTCTTTCCCACTTGACAAGATATACTTGGAATTTTTGGAGAAAATAGCCGAGCAGACCTCGGCTCCATCGTGTGCCTTCTCGAAGGTGGTGATGCAGCGGTTGGACACGCCGTCCCACAGCTTGATGCAGCCATCCTTGCTGCCCGTCACGTACATGTTGGCGCTGGCGTTGTAGTTGACGGAGCAGATGGCATCCGTGTGCTGGTCCTGGGGGTTGCACGACACGAAGCACTGGAAGGTGTTGATGTCGTAGAGCCGTAGCGTGGGGTGCTGGGTCCCCACCAGGATGAAGTCTCCAGAAGGGTGGAAGGAGATGGAGCGCAGCATCTCCGCTTCCTGTTGGATCAGAAACACAGGGTCGGGGTCAGGAGGGGAATGTCTGTGGTGGGAGTGGCAGTTCTGGTGGTCCTGAAGTGCTAAGAAGGACTTAAATGATCTGGGTCAGTTGTGGCAAACTGGGAAGTGCTTCCTACAGATGAAAATGAGAGGCTCTCTGTGACTGTCCCAGTTCTTGTACCACAGCAGCCTGCAGTGCCCTCTTGGTTTTGGGATATCAGAGGCTCTGAGAGCCAGTCTCACCCCCCAGCCCACCCCACCTCATCCCAAGCTCTCCTCCAAAACAAATGATATCACTGACTTTGAACTTAGCCACATTAGATTTAGTCTAGATGAACAAAATGCTGACAGGCACTACATTTAAACACGGATCCCATTTTGCACAAATTCTTCACCATGATCTCTGCAAACATTGTACTTGTGTCCTCCTACATCCCCAACCCTGATCAGCTCATGCACAGCTCAGCTCACAGACACCTCAGCCCTGAAATATTCAGCTGCTCTGAACTGGTACTGTATCTAACCTGTATATATTTGAAGGCTCTTTTGGCAGAAGGCTTTGAATAATCAAACAATTTAAGTGTGTAGTCCCTTGAACCAGACGCCAGGATCTGCTCTGTTGGGTGGAAAGCCAAACATGTCACTTCATCCACGTGATCATACAGAGTCCGGATGACAGGGTGGTTTTCCATGTTCTGCTGGGCTGTCTCATTCATCATGACCTACAAGGAACATTCAACAGGTTACTCTTAGAAAACAGAACATCTTTTTGCCAGGAAAAGTAGGTTTTAGGCTTGCCAAAGCAGCCAAACAGCAGTTCCTTTCTGACACAACCAGGTACACAATCTGTTCCCTGCACTGCTTGAAGGTCCTTGATATCTGTCAACAAATAAAATCCCTGTATCTTCATGAAGGTAAAACAACCTGCTCAAGGACAAACTAGTTTCAGTAGCAGAGAACTGGTGCAAGAAAACAGATCACTTTCATAAACAGTCCAAAGCAAAACACTGCACTGCTCTAAGAGTTGAGGGAAGCTGCACCAAAATTGCAGCTTTTGCTGAGAGCTTAGTGTGTACACAAAAAAACACTTTTAAATGCCACCTGGTAAGTGCCTTGGAGAAAGATAAAGCAAATCAGTATGTATTATATGAAACAGTTCTGAGACCCCCAGTGAAACACATGGCCATGGGGAGCTGCAGAGGCCAGAAGTGCAAGGGGGTTCAGTGTGAACTGTGGTCAGACAATACAGCACAGATCAGCAACCAGGAGAAGCAGTTCCTGGCTCAATTCTCTCACTGCTGCCACAAGTGACACAGCTGTCCTTGCTCTAATTCTTCCTTTTCTTCAAAGGAATGAGCCACTTTGGAGTAGGAAATACACTGAGACAGGTATTCAGTATTACCCACTGAGGCAGCCACAAGGTACAGGAATGGCATGGACACAACTCCCAAAGGGCTCACAGTTCCTGTGTCACCTCAATGGGCACAGCACAGACACAGCTCCCCAAGGGGTCCCAGTTCCTGTGTCACCTCAGTGGGCACAGCACAGACACAGCTCCCCAAGGGGTCCCAGTTCCTGTGTCACCTCAATGGGCACAGCACAGACACAACTCCCAAAGAGTTGCCGCAGTTCCCATGTCACCTCAACGGGCACAGCAGACACAGCTCCCCAGGGGGTTCCAGTTCCTGTGTTACTTCAATGGGCACAGCACAGACACAACTCCCAGAGAGCTGTCACAGTTCCTGTGTCACCTCAGTGGGTACAGCACAGACACAGCTCCCCAAAGGATCCCAGCACAGACACAGGTCCCCAAAGGGTCCCAGCACAGACACAGGTCCCCAGAGGGTCCCTGCACAGACACAGCTCCCCAGGGGGTCCCTGCACAGACACAGCTCCCCAAGGGGTCCCAGCTGCCGTGTTACCTCAATGGGCATGGCGCTCTTGGCCAGCATCCTCTCTGTGTCCAGGATCTTGATGGAGGCGTCGGCAGAGCCCGTGGCTATCAGCTGCCCGTCCCTGCTGTAGGTTGCCACACGGCAGGGCCCCTTGTGAGAGGTGACATAGCAGGTCTCGTACTCGGAGGCCTCGGGGGACATGGTCTGCACGTCTGCGTCGAACTCCAGGTCGATGCCTGTGCCCGGTGCCACGGTGTCCGAGCGCCCGATGGCGTACTGGACAGCACTGTCATCGTTCTCCATGCCTGCAAGACACAGGCACTGACAGCAGTGTGCCCCTCACACGGGCACTGACAGCACTGTGCCCCTCACTCGGGCACTGACAGCAGCGTGCTCCTCACTCGGGCACTGACAGCAGCATGGTCCTCATACGGGCACTGACAGAAGCGTGGCCCTCACGAGGGCTGTGTGCCTCCCACATGGGCTGTGCCCCTCATGTGGGCACTGACAGCAGTGCAGCCCTCACATGGATACTGACAGCAGTGTGCCCCTCAAAACAGCTATGCCCCTCACATGGGCTGTGCCCCTCTCATGGGCTGTGAGGCAGCCACAAGGTACAGGCATGGCATCCCAAGGGGATACAATCCATGTGTCACCCCAATGGGCACAGCACAGACACAGTTCCCAAGGAGGTCACAGTTCCTGTGTCACCCCAATGGGCACAGCAGAGACACAACTACCTCTGCCCTGAGCTGTGCCCACCACAGCCCAGGGCAGCTCTGCCAAAGGGGACCCGTGGGGGCAAAGCTGAGTTGGCAGAGCAGCTGAGGTCACACAGCAGCACTCGTGGTGAATGAGGTGCTTGGGCACAGCTCTTAAATTAACTGTGGGAATGCAGCCAGTGAACACTCTAGTGTGAAGTGCTGGTCAAGGCACAGAGGATCAGCTACTGACCATGGACACACCCCTGCTCAGCTTTGCACAGGGAGTGAAACACTACAGGAGTTTTAAAGTTAAAAAAAAGAAAAAAAAAAAGCAGCATATATGGATTCTTTTCCTATTTTATTGCACTGAAGAACAAAGCCTACTCTATAAACAACTATCCCTTTATTGCAAGGGAAAAAAACTACTCTTCTGCACACCCAGTTTATAGATTTTTATTTCTGGGATGCACCTGCAGAACAGAGAGTTCAGCACTGACAGTGGCTCCAGGGCAGAAACCAGTTTTCAGCCCTGTGCCCAGTGGTGATCACCAAATGCAAGAGAAAAGATTTATTTTGCTTTGATCTGCAAATTTCAAGTCTCATATTTCAAATAGACACAAAGCTTCACATATTTATACCCTTGAAACTCAACTAGTTCAGGCAGCAGAACCTGCTGAGTTACAGACAAGACATGATGTCAAGGCCAGAGCTCTTCCAGGGCTTGGTCAGCTTGTTCCAAAAGCAGCTCAGGTGTTCTCCCTACACACTGAGTCCCTTCCAGAGAGGAAGCACAGAGAGAGAACAGGTGACACGTCTGCTGAGACCCCAGATTGCAAGGATTTCCTGGAGACTCATACAAAACTGCCAGCAAAGACTGTCAGGGGAATGACTTACTCCCCTTCACCAGAGTCAGGAAGAATCACACAGAAACTGTTTCTAAAGCTGGCAGAACTGCTCGAGTTCTCCCTCATATCTGGGGACTCAGTGATCCCTTCACTGGGGTGCTGTTGGAAAGCAGCCCCTCACTCAGACCCTGGGTAAGTGTTCTCACATGGTCCAAGCAAACAGAACTTGGGGATCTGTGTAGCTCTTCATGCTCACTACAGGATGAAACAGAATACCCTCCAAAACACAGCACAGAAGCAAAGGCTGGACCCAAACACAGTGTGGGGCCATCCCAGACACCACCTTTGCCTCAGAGATGTGTTTCCAGTGACACCAACTTAATTCACTGGGGATTTAGAAACTATATTTTGGCTGTGGCTTACCTAACTTAATTAGGTGCAGCAGTTGTTCAGATGGAGCACACACAGACTGAGGTTTGATCTCATTGATCAAGCCATTGGCAATGTTGATGTATCCATCATAGAGTAGCTGGCTAATGATCAGTTTGTAAAGCTGCTGACGGTCTTTCAAACTGACTTTGGTCCTATACATTGTGAGCAGGGACTGCCTGGGAGGGGCCTGAAAGGAAGAAGAGAAACCACATACAAGAGGTTTGCATGAACCCACCAGCACCTTTGCACGAATTCCAGTGCAGGCATCAAGGATTGATGTGTCTTAGGTGGGAATTAGAGACAGAAGGGGGAAGAAAAGAAGGGCAGAAAAGGGAAGGAAAAGGGAAGGAAAGGGGGAGTTCAAGGGGGAGGAAAAGCCTGTTGCACTCTCTTGCAATGGCAATGAGCACCTGGCCCATGGGCGGGCCTGGCAGTGCCCTCAGCAGCCCCGGGGCACCGACGGGCGGTTCGGGTCGGTGCTCCCATGGATGGATGGAGGGAGGGAGGGATGGATGGCTGAGCGGGGCGCTCAGGGCAGCCCCGCGCCGGCGCCGCCGCCCTCCCCGCAGGGTCCCCGGTCCCCTCCCC
>VXAU01011327.1:4664454-4763833 GCA_013399695.1 Formicarius rufipectus
TAAAGGGGTATTTAAGGCCCGGCCGTTTGAATTCAAACAGACGCGGCGTCCTCGGAGGCGGCCGGAGAGGTACGGGCGCTGTGAGGGGGCCCTGCGGCTCGGGGGTTCCCTGTGGCTTTGTACGGGAGAGTTTATGCCCTCACGAGTGTCGTTGTGGTTCTGTAGGGGAGGTTCTTGCCCGCCCCGAGGTCGTTGTGGTTCTATGGGGGGGGTTCTGCCCTCAGAGGGGTCCCTGTGGCTCTGTCGGGGGGTCCCTGCCTGCCGGAGGATCTCCGTGGTTCATTTGGGGGTCCCTGTCCTCCCAGAGCCCCCGTGATTGCAGGAACAGCTCCGGCCGGCGCTCAGTGCGGGTGTCGGGGGGGTGTTTGTAGGAGCCCCGAGCCCTGGGTGGTCTCGGCCTGACCCCCACTCCCCCTAGGCCCTGCCGTGTGTCCGTCCCTGCCTCCATTCCCCTCCGGGCACTATGGACAGGAGCAGCAAGGAGAACTACGCCGCCTACCCCGGCCGCGCCGCCAAGGTAAGAGGCTAAAACGCGCCTTTAGTGCTCGCTCTCCTCAGCAGTTTCCTGCTCTGCATCGCCCGGTTTGATGCCGGAGTTCTTGGGAATTTGCAGTCAAGATTCAGAGGCCTGTGGGGTCTGCCCGGTTGGGTCTGGGCAGGTTTTACTCAGTTCTAAGCGGAGTGTTTCTCCCAATACCCAGGAACTACAGGTTTCAAACTCCATAGTAATTTTATTCTCCTGTAGCTTTCTCATGCAGAGAACAGTGCCCAGGGCTTACTTTTCTTGTTATTGCTAGTGTGTCTTGCTTTAATTTGGAAATCCTCCTTATTTTTTAAGTATATTAAGATCCTTAAAAGAGGGAGCTACTGTGTATAATCAACTTATTCCAGAAGCAGTTTCTAAAAGCAAGCACTGTGTCAATGTTGCTATTGATACACCTCCTCAAAATCACCCCAAATACATATATTTTTCTATTTGGAAACACAAGCACTTTCTCAGTTTTTTAACTTCATAGCCCTGGTAAGGTTTTGAGCCAGCATAAACAAAACTTCCTTTTAATCAATCTAGTGATACATTATTTTTATTGAACTGTACCAGAAATAATGTTTAGGGGAAGAAAAAAGTAAAAATTGTTGCAGAAGTACAATTAGAGGGTCAGGTGTAGGAATGCTGGTAATTAGTCTTTGTAGCCAAAGTTTTCTAAAATAACTACAAACTTCTTAAATACAAGTCTGAACTACCTTCTCTTACTGGCAGCAAAAGATTAAAAGCAGCTGACCCTTCTGCATTTGCTTTGTTCTGCTGGACTGTTGCAGTGCAAGATAAATTAGGATGAGCAGTGTTAAAGGCAGCAATGACTCAAAGCAGGGTATGTGTCTACAGTGAGGCTCTGCTGTTTTAGTACTTCTGGCTGATGTTCAGATGTGTGTGGCAAAGCTCTGCTCTGAACTGTTCTCCAATTAACGTGGACCCTCTCCTTTTTGAAGGTTGCCAATCCCATCGGGGATGGCCCCAAACGGGTCCCTGTGTCTCAGCATCCTGCCCAGAGCCGGTTCCTGACCAGTGGAGCTCAAGCCCAACGTGTCCTGTGTCCTGCCAACTTTGCCCAGCGAGTTCCTGTGCAATCCCAGAAAGCTGCTGTGTCCAACCAAAAACTGTCCCACCACCCACTGGCGCAGCAGCTCCGACCCAAACTGCCTGTCCAAGCCACTGTGAGGCCCCAGGTTCCAAACAAGAACACTGAGAAACCCCAACAGGCTCCTCCAGGATCTGGTAATTGTGAGCATGATGTGCCTGTGTTCACACAGCTTGGGATGCTCCTGTGGAGCAGAGTGTGCTGCAGGAAACCTAAAGCTGCTGCTGACCTCGGAACAGCCCTGTAGAGAAGCTGTTGGTTGTGCCCCAAAACACAAGAGCAGCACGTGCTTCACCTTAGATGTTACTGCACTGTCATTGTCAACTTACCTCAAAATGTGCTATTTGGAGTGTTAAAAACTTCCAGGTGCTCACCAGCCAGCTGTGAGCTAATGTAATTGGCACTCAGTTGTCACAGGTTTTCTAGGATTCATGTTAATATTTTATACACAAGAATACTCTTGTTGGGGAGAGAACTTATTTTTTGGAGGGATTTTTTTTTTTTAAGAAAGCTTTTAGAAATACATTTTGCTAGTACTGTCTCAGCAGTCAGCTATTCTAGGCTGTTTGAAGTGTCATAGAATGTGTTCTAAGAGATTCTTCAGATGGTGCACAAAGGTTAGATTTGTTCATATGTGGATGTTTGTAGGGCTGGTTCAAAAATTTGCTTTACCTATCTCCACAGCAAAAAATCCTGAAGCAGAAAGCACATCTAAACAGAAAAGTGAAGAGACTGCCAAGAAGAAAAATGAAGAGGCCAAAAAGAAAAATGAAGACACTAAGAAGTAAGTTTTATGCCTAAATTCTAGATAACTGAGGCCTGTTGTATTAGGCTTGTTTTTAACTTCTAGAACCTTGTGCTGCATCTGCATTCCAGCTAAGCTGAAGGGCTACTTGAACCCCTTGGCTGTGGAGACTGGTGACCCCTACACTTTGCAGAGACAACACATGAAACACTAGGAAAGCTTCCTTTGCACCTGATAATTCTCAGGAACAAGGACTTGTTATAATCTAAAGAAAACTTTGGACTAAATGCCTAATAGCTCTTCCTATGAGAGAACAGAGAGCTGCTGCTCCAGTCCTGAGATGTACTCTTGAAAATAAGGCCCCTTCATGTGGGTAAGAGGCTGGAGTCTAACTCAGGATGAAGCTGGATTTGTTTGTGGCTACCTTAAATAGCTCTGACATGCTCTAGTGATGTGCTAAGTGTATCCAAAGGAGCCCAGCTTGGTACAGACAGTCTTGATTTTTGTACTACTGTGGTTGGTCTTAGTCTGCATTTATTATCAAAGTTAGACTCCATAAACCTTCAGGAAGGAAGAAAACAGCTTTCAGAAAGTCAGTGCATATTTTATTCTCTTGGTCTTCCAGACTAAAATCACTAAGCATCTATTGAACAGAAACATTGAAGACTAAATTTAGGAGCCAAAGCAGGATCTAGCTTTTAACTTTCTCTTTCCTCTTGCAGAAGGCAGTGGTCTCTTGATGATTTTGAAATTGGTCGTCCTCTGGGGAAAGGAAAGTTTGGGAATGTGTACCTGGCCCGTGAGAAACAGAGTAAATTCATTCTTGCACTGAAAGTGCTCTTTAAAACACAACTTGAGGAGGCTGGTGTGGAACATCAACTACGAAGAGAGGTTGAGATACAGTCCCATCTTAGGTAAAGTTTAGTGACTAATTACCCTGCATTGTTTGCATTAACAAAGTAACCTTGACTTTTATGATAAGGTTTCTTTGTGATCAGACTTCTTTATCTGAAGACAAGTCTCTTATTGAATACATGATACTGGTATTCCTAGTCAGGATTCTTGCCTTTCTGCACCACAATTTACCCTCTGTCTGCCTTGCAATGAAGTGACCTCTGGTAACAAGTCTTGCTGTTATAAAAATCCCTTTGTCTGCTGCTTGGATTTTGTGGCTGCAGTTTCTGAAGAGTCTGAGCTTGTTTCTGGTATTCTGCTTCTTGGAAAATAAGAAGAAACTGAGTGTTCACAGAAAGTGTTGAAGCTTAAATTCCCAAACTGATCAGAATTGGCACCTTCAATGGTAATCACTTCCAGTTGCTGTAGAAAAGGATGTTCAGAAGAGATGAATTAGCCAAACACTTGGCTGGCTGCTTCTTGGTAGGGACTCTAAGCTGCTGCTTTGGTGAACACCATGGATCTGCTATGAAGTTCTTCTTGATGTGTCATGAGCTGAATGGAGCTCCCATGCTGGTCTTGAAAGGGGAGAGGCAGGAAAGGGAAATCAAGGATTTTGGACAAATACCTTGTTCAGAATAACATTTAGATCTCTTTGCAGGCATCCCAACATCCTCAGATTATATGGCTACTTCCATGACGTCACCAGAGTCTACCTGATTCTAGAGTATGCACCTCGTGGAGAAGTCTTCAAAGAACTTCAGAAGCTCACCAAGTTTGATGAGCAAAGAACTGCTACTGTAGGTTGTTCTAGCTTCTTACACAGTACTTTCAGTAGCTGGAATATGTGCAGGATAAAGCCAGCTCTTCACATAAAGTTCTAGGAGACACTGACATTCCTTGGATGCTTGTTTGGGCTTGTAACAGGGAATGAGTTGGGAACACGGTTTCAGTAGTGCTGTGCAGTAATGGATGTTCAGAATGGCTTAACGTTGCCAGTGCTTGGTCACACCAGGCACAAGCCTGTATTGCCAGACTTCAAGAGTTTAAGGGATAATTGCTTTAACCTGAAACTGTAATTATGCCTAGAAAAGGCTGTACTGCAGCCAGCCACAGTCAGGTGACTCTTTAATCCATTGTTCTCTCTAAACACAGTACATCACAGAACTAGCAGATGCCCTGTCGTACTGTCATTCCAAGAGTGTGATTCACAGAGACATCAAGCCAGAAAACTTGCTGCTTGGCTCCAATGGAGAGTTAAAAATAGCTGACTTTGGATGGTCTGTGCATGCTCCATCTTCCAGGTGAGAATTCACTACCTGCCTTATGCAGTGAAGTCTTTCTGCAGTGAAAGTGGCAGGTTTTGTCACACAGTTAGGGATGGAGGTACTTCTTAAAATACTGCTACAAACAAGGTCTTAATAGTCAACTGGTGTAGCAAAAGAGTGGTGGAACCCTGTTTTTTTCCAACTTGGAGTTCAAACTTGCTGAACCTGGAAGGGATGAGTGTTGCTGTAGGGTTATGGTGGCCCCTGAGATAACTGAACAACACTGGCAATATGGGTTATTTCCTCACTTGAGTGTGAAATTGTTCTAGCAAGTGGGGTGAAGAAAGGAGAGAGAGAAAACTGACTGCAGGGATTGAGACAGGAGTAGAAAATGTACTGCTGGCAATTCTTTGCCAGATGTTCTGGCTGTGCTGAGTCCAAGTGGACTGTACTGAGGTATTGATGATGGCCAGCATTAGTTTTTAGCTGGCTCTGGAAACACATCCTATAATTACTGTAATGAGTGATTAACTTGGACTTTTCTTCAGGAGAACAACTCTCTGTGGGACACTTGACTACCTGCCCCCTGAAATGATTGAGGGGAGGACACATGATGAAAAGGTGGATATTTGGAGCCTGGGAGTTCTGTGCTATGAATTCCTTGTAGGCAAACCACCTTTTGAAGCAGCAACGTATCAGGAAACCTACAGAGCTATTTCTAGGGTAAGTGCCAGTTCTAGAAACTGAGTGATAATGTGTTATAACTAGAACTGTAGCATGACATGTTTAGTATTATATCCCCAGAAATGTGTTCAGTCATGCAGTGCAACAATTATAAAGAGACTTTAGGATGCCTTGCCTTGCTTCCTTCGTTCTACTCTGTTTCTGCCTGCATCTGAATTTGTTTCATAAAGCAACTCCTTCCCCACAGCTTTTCTAATTGATAAAATAAGTATTTAACTTTTAGGGTGTTAATAAAAATCCATAACCTTAACTTTTCCTGTGGCTTATCCCAGAAGGGTTCCAGCAAACTAAGTTTGTTTGAAGCAGGCTGAAAATATGCATAATAATAGAGAATACTTTTACCAAGCAGTGAGAACCTTGTTCAGGGTTGTGATGAAATTAGCTGCTCTCACCTCAATAGGCATGAGGTGCACAGCCCAGAGGGCTGACACAACTTTCCTTTCCTGGTGTAACTTGGAGGGTAAAGCAGAGCCCTTTGGTTCTATAGTTCAGTTATTGCCAAAGAAACTTCTGTCTCATCTTTAGTGTCCTTTTTCTTCAGGTGGAGTTCAAGTTTCCTCCATTTGTAACAGAAGGTGCAAGGGATTTGATTTCCAAGCTTCTGAAGCACAACCCCTTCCATCGACTGCCCCTGAAGGATGTTCTTCTTCATCCCTGGATCACAGCTAACTCGACAAAGATGCCCAACAGCAGAAAGAGTGATGGTGCTGCCCCGTCCAAAACATAGCTTTAGGAGGGGTGACTTCATTGGACCAACAAAAGGAGTCTTGTACTGTGACTACTGTAATGCTTACAATAGGAAAAGCAGGTCTTGGAATCTAATGGCAGTTGGAATGCAAATCCTTGGGTTGGCTGTTGTCTTGCACTCGAATTGCAACATAAAGTTATTTGACCTCCTGCTGGAACTTGTGGAGTATTTAATATACTTGAACTCCAGGTTCACGTGGGCCAGGTTTGATGTAAGTGTTAAGCTGTTCAAGGCTCCTGTGGTCAGTCCTGGCTATGGTTCGTTGTTCCAACCAGAGGAAGTTGTTGGTCTGGCTTACTGAACAGTGCAATATCCTGGAGGCACCTGCTCCTCACTTCCTGGGCTGCTAAGGGTATCCTACCTGTGGTGTAATCAGAGACTGAGCCAGGGGAATGCATTTCTTAAGTGTTGTAAAAATGATGTGTCAATTATTTTTGTCTCTAGTTTGTTCTAAATGTGAGCACTCATTTTTAAAATAAAGACTTGTTACACTGCAACCAGCATGGTGGGGTTCCTTGTGGCACTGCTTGAACTCCTCTGGTCACTGAGTAAGTCTCACCTCTGTCACAAAGGAAGGTGGTGTGAAGTTCTCCTCAGAATGCTGGTACCACTAAGCAGATGCACTTAATTAATGGAAGCAATACACTTAATTATTGCAAACTTAAGACAGTAGTCTGCCACAATCTCAACTCAGAATCACAAGGTAAGTACCAAATGTGTTGCTCCTCACCCTGTTGATTTATATACTCTTTAGTCTCCTTTGTCCTTTTAAAAATTATTCAAGCACAACATGATCTGAAAGCCCTCCTGAGAGAGAGAGATCTGGAAATTATTGTTATCAAATGGGAATGTTTTATGACATCTGGTGCTGTAAGACATTCTGTGAAATGTACTGAGTGTCAGGCCCTTTGTCATCAAAATACAGACCAACTATTGCCCAGTAAAACACTCCAAGCAAACTAAGAGAAAACAATTTATTGTATTTTCATTGTAAGACTTCAAGGTCATCTTCACTATTTTACAAACAATTTAAAAAAATTATCCTTTTACAAGCAAGGATTCTAGAATTCAAAATATATTCTCAAGTTAATTTAAAATATACTTTGCAAGAAAACTTCATCTAAACAAATTGCCAGTAGTTTATACAACTATCTTAAGTAAACTCAATTTTGGTCATAATTTATATGAAGCTGTTTCTTTTTACAGCAAGAAAACTACTTTAGTGCTGGTGCCTTCTACTGATTCTTTGATATAACTGCTTTAACTGATTCCAGCTTTACACATTATTTTGAGAAAGAACAAGCTTTGAATATTCCTTTGTTTAGGACTAATCAGGCTCATCAAAACTTCTAAATAAAGGCTGCCTTATACTTATTCTGGAATTCTTTTATTATCTTGGTACAGCTGGAGCCTGGGACCCCTCAGTGCATTCAACCTGCCTTTGGATGGGACCTTGTGTGGGGAAGGAGTTAAGGTGCAATTTAGTTTTATGGCATATGCTCATAAGTTATTTGTTCTTTTCTCCTTCACCAACTCTCACCCTCATGGTTCCTTCCTCTTCATTCACTAAATTTCAGGAGAAAAAAAAAAAGATCACTAGGGTGATTTCCTGCTCTTTTACTCAAATTCTTGCACTGGCAGATCCATGTCAGATACACCTTGGGCTCAGTGTGAGTACAAAGACAGTGTGAAAAGGGCAGGTCTGGTCTAAAACACCCTCAGATCTGGCTCAAACTCACAGCAGCACAGCTCTGAATCTAAAACTTGGGCTTACCCCAGACTGTTACCCTGATTACAGTCCTGAGGTTAACTGGAAGGTGATATGTGAAAATACATGTGTGTAACTACATTCTAATAGAAGTGTCCTAGTGAGGAAAGGAAAAGCAGTTCTAGTTGGTACATTCACCAGTCTCAGCCAGAACTGTAGGAATTGTTCCTCAAGGTATGAATTGGAATGTCTGGACTTCAGGTGCAGGTTTAAGTTTTATCCACGGGAGCAGAAACTGCTTGGGTTAGTTTTAATATAAAAAAATGTGTTTGCAGTACAAAGCCATATTTCAAGACATTAAAACACTATCTCTGACTTGATTCTCTTTGGAGTGTGTTCAGAGAGGAGGTAATTCTATTTACACTGATTGCAGTAGACTCAGGATTCCTTCTGAGTCCGTAAGCATAAAAAAAAAAAAATTAGTAAGACCAGCTTGTAGCCTATAACTAAAACACATTTTCAACCAGTAAAATCTTGGACTATGGAAGCACTCCAATGGATGAAGCACTCCAATGGAGCTGTGCTTTCAGAACAGCACATCACCTATTCTGGCTAAAACCACTGTCACTGCAATAATGACTCAGGAGTACTCTCCCTAAAGTTAATTCAGTGTATGTAATTATATTGCCTTTTCTAATGAGAAACACCCACCTGCCCTTTTAGATTCCAACATAAACCCCCTACTGAAAGAACTACTCCTGTAGTAATTATTCTACTGCAAAGAGGATCTTGCTGTTTCTCAGTTACACAGTAATGAACTAATACTGTGACACTGTTTGGACAAGGGAAAAAGTTAAGGGCTAAAAAGCATGACTGTAAAGCCCCAGAACTGCGTGTTAAGAGCCTGCTCATTGTCAAGCATTTATATTACCACTTGCAGCAGAAACCAGACACCACTTGAACAGCTTGTTCCAAAGAGAGGGGGCAAAAGGGAAAGAAGGTGAGAACAGCACTTTGCACAGCGACAAGTCAAAAGCAAGAGGTGAGGTCAGCATGGACACGACTCTTCAAGAAACCTCGTGGCCGTGGAAGGTTTCTGCAGCCCCAGGCAGCGAGTGAGGACCCCTCAGGGGTTGGAGGCGGGCGGCTTGAAGAGGCCGGCCCTGCGGCAGCAGCGCACCAGCAGGGGCACACAGAGCACGGTGATGCTGATGCGCAGCGGGGCGAACAGCTTGTGCACGGCGTAGGCCACCACGAAGGTGCTGGTGCCCGCGGCCAGCCCCGACTGCAGCGACGCCTCGCTGAAGCCCAGCCTGGGCAGCACCGCAGCCATGTCCACACCGCTGCACGGGGAAACAAGAAGCCTCCGGTTAGTGCAAGGCTCATTTACTTAGGGCTTATGATGCTTATTTTGTTTACTTATGCTCATTTTGTTTATGCCTATTTTGTTTGTGCTTATTTACCTAGGACTTATTGTATAACTACTTCACGTGTGGGAACTGATTCTGAATTTATGGCATGGAAGAGTTCCTGCCAAAGATGGGCAGAAGAATCAGCCAGAAAATGTTGATACTTTAAACTGATGTGTTTAATTTTGTATAAAATGTTTTTTCCCTTCCCCCTGTGTCTCCTCCCGGAATCCCCCTGTGTCTTCTTCCCAGAANTTAGGGTTTTGAGTTTCTGAACCAGTTTTGAGCAAAAGGTAAAAAGGTCACAGGAGGAAGACATTTTACTTCATCCCTAAAGACCACCAGAGACCCCTGCCCTGAATTACCAACTTACTGTTGAAATAAAACATTACTTCTGTAGAGACAACACATACTGTATATTTTTTTTTCCTTAAATTTGCAACTTCCTTGTGAAGTCAAGCACATTCTCAGTTTCACAGCAGTACAGCTGCAGGATGTGCATGGCAAATACAGAACGGTTGGGTTGGAAGGGATCTTAGAGATCATGCAGTTCCAACTCCCACACTCAACCTCTGGAGACAAAATAAGCTATTTCTCTACACAGAGATAAAAACTTAGTGTGAATTTGCATTGGAAATTTGTCTTCCCAAATTTTACAATAAAGCCTGTTCTGTGTCTGGAGGAAATGTATCACCTAATAATGCAAACGAAATGAGGCACCTTTTGGGCCTCGAGTGTTCTAACAGAGGAGTATAGGGGGTTGTAATGAGAATTATCCAAAATCTAGCAAGTGAAGGAAGTATTATGGATCTCAGATGAGCATTATCTACCAAATCCATGAATATTTTAATTCTCTATAGACATGGCAGCTTTCATCAAGGTTCTTATTCTTGGAGCAATCTTTCAAAAGAAGTTGTCACTGACTTTTCCCCCTTCACTTGCCAGTGGAGTTATCTTTTAACTGGGAGTTCAGTCATATAGGAAGGAAAAAATGTCTGTTGTCAGCCCTGTGCCACAGGGCAGTAAATGGGGGAAAGCTGTGTATTCCCACTGGAGTCAGGAGTAAGCAGCAGGGAATATTTGTTTCCTCAGCTGGAACACCTCCTGCTCAGCAGACATTTGTACCTGATGCATTCCCACCAAAGCCACACACACAATCTCCCTATACATTGCATTTTCTTTATACTCTAATCCAGTTTAGCGGCTGTTGTTTCCTTCAGTTCAGCTGCAGAAACTGTGCTCAACCCCCAGAAAAACAGGTTTATCTCTAAGTCCCAGCACTTTTGCATGGGTCTATCTCTACAGACATGGCACTGTGTGACAATAAAAGATATCTCTGCCAAACAAAGACATCCTCTCTGCTCAGTTACTCTGGGGCAGTCTCTGTTGTTTTCACTCATGGTGAACCTGTGCAAAAAGATCATGCACAACCTCTCTCATGGCTGATGGGAGATCAGACCCACTTATGGACCCAATGAGACCCAAAATTCAAAAGATGACTGTGTTTAGATCCAAAAGGCTACATGTCCAAAAGATGTATGTCTCCTACCAGAAATAAGCCCAATGGTTAATATATTTTTCTTGGCTAAACCATCACCTTGAGGTGACAGACAATTGTACAAACCTCACCTTGACACAGCCAGGTAGAAGATTCCTAGAGATACTAATGAAATTCCAACATGGAATGAAACTCCTACAGCACCATATTCTTTAAAAACTTGTTTCAGCTGCTGGGATTTGTTGAGTTTCTTGTTCTCACCACTGGGACCAGTGGCTGTGTTTTTGAGGGGTTCACGGGCATCCTAAAAAGAAACCATTAAAAGTATTTATTAGCATTAAGCACAAGATCATATTCCAGTCAGTTGAGCCAATCTGAAACAATGAAAGAAGTGCTTTGCACACAGTGATTTGGGCAGACAGTACCACATTTCTGCTCTTTCACATCAGCAGAGCAGATGCCTGTGGCAGAGTCCAGGCAAGCTCCCTTCTCTTAACCATTCCTATCAAAGGGATACACTGAGCTTTGTGTGAGTTCTTACATAATCAAGTTTCATAATTAAAACCAGAATATTTGGTCCAAATGTGGGCCAAGGCACACCCAGACTTCTGCTTGAGAGATCAGACTGAGGTGTCAGAGCCCTTTCACTGGTCAGTTTCCCACAGTGAATCCTTGGAATGCAGCTCTTTATTCCAGGGCTAAGCAGCTGGTGGCACTGGAACTCCACTTGATACCAGGCTGCTGCTGTCTTAGGAACAACTCACTGATGGAAGAGATCCAGTGTTTAAGTTCTTATAAATCACCCTCTGAAGATCAGCTGCTAAAAGGAAGAACTGGGGAACTGCAAGTGTTGACATCGAGGAGCAGTTCTGTTGCCACAGAGTAGACAACAACTACGAGGACGTGCCAGGGCTGGTGGGAAGAGCCCGACTGAAGGGCAAATGTTGGTCACAGTGGAAGTCATTGACAGCTTTTTATCTGGGCACGTTTGAAGTGCAGAACTTCACATCCAAATAGGCACCACAGCAAACTTCAATCAGACAAAGAAGGGCATCCATGCTGACAGCAATAAGACAGCCCTTGGATACCTCCCTGTGCTTGCCAGAGAAGAAATACAGACATGAAGAAAAAACCCTCAGGATTTGTGTGTAATTAGTCAGAAGTTGCCAGGGAAGATTGGAGGAGTCCTTTCCAGCTGAGCTCAGCAGCAGTGGTGACAATGTGACAGCCAGGCTAAAGGCCACCACAGGACAGGTACAGCCACCAGGGTCTGCCCCCACCATCCTACTGGGCTTTCAAGGCTCACAAATCAGAAGGAAAACACTTTTGATTAAGCCTTGGACTTGGCAAGATTGCAAATTAGGATCCTAGACAGTCTTACAACACTCATAGTATCCACAGCCCACCCTCAAAACCTAAACTCCCATTTGTTTGTTGCTGTTTTTCTCTTTCATAATAATAATTTGTGTTACTTCACATTTCATTTTGACAGGAAAACACTCTGATACATAAACAGGGCCTTGTGTAGCTCAGCTTATCCTGATCCTTGTATTTTCAAAATTTTCAAGCATAATGGGTAATTTTACATTTTTCTCATTTGGCTCATGAGCCAAAGCAATATATGCATAGAAACTGAATCTTGACTAAGAAAGTGTCCAGTAGAAAAAAATCCATTATTGCTTAAATCTAGGAGCTCTAAAAGGTAAATAAGAAAAACAATGTTCAAACATTTTTTTTAAGCAAGCTTCCTAAGCACAAGAATGGATTCGTAGGTGGATAATCCAATCACTTGCAGCCCCTGGAAGGGATTTGAGTCCATGGTTGTGCTACTTGGCTGCTGCCTCAGTGTGTTTCAGAACTCACCCTCTTCAGTGTTATTATAGGAAGGAATTATTTATTGGGAAGGATAAATGTTGTTCTGACTCCCAGCCTGTAAAACTTAAATAACCGAGTTACTGAACGCAACCAGCTGAAAAACAAAACAGTCTCGTAACACCTTCTGCCAAAAGCTGACCCAACAATTCAATCACCATCACGAGCCGAGTCAAGAACACTTTTCTTAAAAGCCAATCATGGCTCAAATGGTATTTTAAAGCATGCAGTGAATTTTTCAACCAAGCAGACAAAGGTGTGTAGTGTATGGCTTGCCAGATCGCTCAATGGGATTCCAAAAGTATTGAATATTATACATGTGGGCGTTGCGAAATATGCCGTAGAGATTTAGCAACAGAATGACCGTGAGCAAGACATGAACATAGTTTAATATATATAAAAGGGGGTAAAAGAAGAAAGCCAAAGTTAATGGCTAAGCAGCCTTTTGATACAAGATAGATACAATGTAAACAAAAATTACAATAGATGCAATCAAGACAAAAATAGAGTATCCCCAGGTGAAAGAGGTAGAACTTGAACAGTGGAGTGTTTCTAGTCCTTCCTGACCCACAATTACCAAAAACATTTAAAAGGGCAATCATTAAACAAGAAATAAAGAATATGTATGTTTTGACTGTATATAAGCAGAGCCTGCGAGCTCTAAGGGTGTGCTACTGACAGAGCGGTGACTCTGCGCTGCACCCAGCGCTGTTTACTTCGTAATTTTCATTACCTATACAATTAAAACTACCCTTTTTTGCTGAGTGACTTGGTCATTCCGGGTGGTCATTTGTAACAGCGCCGCGGGGAGAGCTGCTGGGCACCCTTCCTGTGGGAAAGCCGATTTTATTCACACAATTCGGGTGATTTAAGGCAGGAAAACGCCCCTGAAACGCCCCGCTGCGCTTTGCAAGGAGGCTGCGGGAACCACCCCGCGAATGGAGCTGCGGGAGCGGAACCCGAGAGAGAGACACGTGGGAGAGGCTCCCTCGTGTGAAAGAGCCCCCCGTCCGGGGCCAGACAGGGCCGGGTGACCCCGGAACCCTTAATCGTAAAAACATCGCAAAAACAAACCCCTGAAATCCCCCTGGAGAGGCGGCGGGGTTGCGGTTCCCGGTGCCCCCCTCACGTACCTGGGCGGCGCGGCCGGCGCAGCCCCGCGGGGCCCATGCGGGGCTGTGGGGACCGAGCCGGGGATAGAGCCGGGGACAGAGCCCGGGACAGAGCCGGGCCAGGCGGTGCAGGGCTGTGAGCGGCGGCACAGGGCGATACATGGCTGTGAACGCCGGCACAGGGCCCTGCAGCGCTGTGCGTGCAGCTCCGAGGCTGCATCGGGCCGCTGCCGGGCCCGGCCCGCCCCCTTAAAGCCGCAGCGCCCCGAGGGCCGGGACGCCTCCCGAGAGGGACCCGCTCTGCCCTCGGGGGAGTTTCGCCTTCCCGAGTCACTCACGGCACTTGTAAATGGGAGCGGAGTCACCGAATAGCCCGGGCTGGAAGGGGGTTGTGGGGATCAGCCGGACCGAGCGCTGCGCGGACACTCCGACAGTGCCGCCCGGGGCCCCAGAGCCGCATCCAGAGGCTCCTGGAGCTCTGGCGGCCTCGGGATGTGCCCTCTGCCCTTGTGAGCCCATCCAGTGCCCTCTGCCCTGGGGAGCAAATTCAGTGCCCTCTGTCCTGGGGAGCAAATTCAGTCCCCTCTGTCTTGGGGAGCCCATTCAGTGCCCTCTGTCCTGGGGAGCAAATTCAGTGCTCTCTGCCCTTGTGAGCTCATTCATGCCCTCTGCCCTTGTGAGCCCATCCAGCGCCCTCTGTCCTGGGAAGCTCATTCAGTTCCCTCTGTCCTGGGCAACCCATTCACTGCCCACCACCCTCTGGAGGAAGAGCCTTTCCCTTAGCTCCATCCCTGCCCTGAGCTCCATCCCTTCCCTGGTGCTGTCCCTGCTCACAGGGCACGGATCGGAAGGCAGAGCCTGTCCCTGACACAGCTCCAGCCCTCAGTTCCCACCCATCCCTGTCCCTGACACAGCTCCAGCCCTCAGTTCCCACCCATCCCTGTCCCTGACACAGCTCCAGCCCTTCCCGTGCTGCTGTCCCTGCTCACAGGGCACGGATCGGAGGGCAGAGCCTGCCCCTCCCCAGGAGGCGGTACCCGCACTGAGCTCTAAGACAAAGGGATGAAGGTCCAACTCAGAGACGATGAATGGATGCTACAAAACGCTGAAGACTCGACGGGTCTCAAAAGTGTGTTCTGAAACAAGAGCATGATGCGTGGAGATGTGAAAGCCCAATCCAGACAGCTTAGGGATGAGTTCTTTAAAAATACACCTGAATTGATGATGCACTTTATGTACTGCATTCGTGCTCTTTGTGAACCCTGACTCGTCTCTCAGCCCATCACTGTGTGGTTCACTGTGACTTTCCTTTTTAATTTTCCAGCAGATAGTGCTGCTCTGGATTTGTGTTATTTGTGTATTGCAGCTGCAGTTTATCATCAGTAAGTGGGAGGCTGGGGATTGAGCTGAGGGACACGGAGAGGCAATAGCTATAACGTCACCAGGAGATGCATTTGGGTTCCTGTGAGGCAAAGGCTCTTCCATAATGACCATTCTCTATAATTTTTCAGAAATGCTTGTCATGCTTTTATCAGAATGTACTAGCATAGTGGATACTCCTTATCGAGGTATCTGTTATAAACCTCTGAGATAACATTTTCCTTCCCATGATTTGACTTTTTGAAGTCAACACCTCTCTCGGTCTGACAGTGCAGTAGGAACAGTGACAGAACTGAAGTGTGCACTGATGTGCAGTTTCTGTCCCAAGGAATCAATGATGCAGAGCTGTTCAACTGTGGTTTACCAAGAGTCCAAGCTGAACACTGCCCTGGAGACTCTGCTATGAGCTGGGTCAGGAGTTAAAAAATCCATCTGTAGCTGTAAATGGGATTAGTAATTCACTAGCAGCCTACCTGTGAGAATGTCTCAGTCAAACTACAAGGATGTTTGGATGATGAAGAAATTGTGGAAGTCTGCTAAGTTTTATAAATTGCATGAGAGCAAATTCATTACACGTTTCCCGAATCATTTAATCTACAAATAATTCAGGGATTGTGAATGTGCTGGTTCCAAAATGTAATGTCTTCTAATGGACATGTAGCAGCTGGTTCCTGTGTGGGAGAGGGAGGCAATTGCTTCTGCGTGCTGGAAGCTGTCTCATTTAGCATTATTACAAATGTAGTAATGTCATGTATATAAATGTAATGAAAGAAGCTGGGAGCTGGTCATGAACCTCATTCAGAAAAGAAGCTAAGGGAAAGGTTTTCATATTACAGTAAATGAAGGGCATGCCATATGAACTAGTTTTAAGTGGTCTAGTTCTTTAGTACATTGGCTTTTTCACTTCGTGTTCCAAGGGTGTTTAAAGCATGAAGATGAGATAATGTGACTAGTTGATAAGATGAATAAGAAAATGATATCTGGAAAGGAATATCCATATGCAGTTGATAAACATTTATTAGGAAATCTCTGTGTCATGAATGCTCAAGTACATACAGTCAGCTTTCAGGGACATCTTTCTTCTCAAGCAAAACCAGTGGAAAGTCATTAAAACTTGGTATCTTCTATTCAAATGGGAGAATCCTGCAGTTCCAGGATAGCTAAATCCAAAGGAAGCCAGCCCAGATATGTTTGTCTGTGGGAGGAATTTAGGGTGAGAAGAATCTCCAAAGAGGACTGCAAAGAAGGAATTACTTGCTTTATTTACCTCCAAATCCTTGACGAACGGGGCTGACTTGAAGAGGTGTGGGAACTTCCATGGTTGTCCAGGCAAGGGGAACTGAGGATTCAACCCAAAGCCTTCTTAAAGCTAATCAGGAAATTTATATGATGCCTGTGGGATCTTCTGCACAAAGATAAATTTCACCTACTAAGCAGCTCTTGCTCTTTGACCCCATAGTCCTGCAGAGCAAAAAATGGGTGCAAAATAAACCCAGAAGAAAATAGAAGGGAAAATATCCATAATACTTGTATTTAAGAGACCTGCTGCTGTTTCCATGTGCACACATATGAGTGCCCAGAGAGACCGAGAAAGAGAGTCCCTCTCTTTCACAACAAAGGAAACACAGTTCATTCAGGGTTTTGCCCTTGGATTGATACAAGCATGATTAATTCTCTTCTCCACAAGATCCTTCCCAGTAATCTTCTGATGAGGTGACTTTTCATTTGGCTGGTGTGATGTGCAGCCATTTGGATTTGTGTGAGTGAAAATCACATCCAACATGTCCTGCTGGGTGTGGGATTGATAGCCCCAGCAAGGCAGGAAGGTTATTTTTTCAGAGAACAGCTCAGCTCCAGGGAGTGACAGCAGAAGCAACTTCCTTGGCACCTGCTAATGTGTTTCCTCCTGATGTGGAGGGGAACTTGGCTCCACGTCCAAAGTGCTCCTGGCCCTTTTGCCCTGTCTCTGTGTGCACCAGGGTCACATTTGAGGAGCAATAGCTGCTGTGCCCACTGCTGCTTCCTTGAGACAAATTTATCACCAACCCATTCCCATTTCGGAAGACAAACTTTAACACTTAACTCAAGTCAACCTTTTTTTGGTATCCTGCAAAGTTTCCATAAGTGATGTCTGGGAGGAATTTACCATCCTCTACTCTTAGATTGATATTTATGTTGCAGTGAAGTGCAAACAATTCACTCAGCTACCTGGAGTTTGGCATTTGGATAAGATTTCTGATGGCTATTTATTTATCATCCAGTGCAACCCACTCTGTTTATCATTCAGTGCAGCCCACTCTGAGCAGAGGTGTCTGCTTTAGACCTGGGCCTCTGGAAAAGAGCTTTCAGACTTCTAAACCACATGAAGTCAACTAGCCCAGCAAAAGTGCAGTGTCTTGTGCTGATTATTAAACACAGAGGGGGATGTAAAATAACTGTTTAGTAAGTTCTGTTTAACATCTGATGCCATTGAAATAGCAAAGTGGCATTTTATGAAGTGAAAAATTATGAGCCCAAATCTGGAAGCTGATTGTTTAAACTGCTTTGCCTCCTCAAGGTGTTTTACACCTCATATGATTCCCATGGGCATCCAACTTTGCACAGAGACTCTTCTTTAGATTTAAAATCTTCTTTAGATTTGATTTTTGATTCCTTTCACCACTGCACTGATGATAATTTACTGTACTTATGATAATTTATCTTCATGAGAACTTAAGAAAAATTAGGCACGAGCTGTTCAAGGGAATTAGGGAAGAGATTGTTCAAAGCCAAGTTGGATGGGCCTTGGAGCAGCCTGATCTAGTGGAAGATGTCCCTGCCTATGGCTGTGGGGTGGAATGAGGTGATCTTTAAGGTGCCCTCCAATCCAAACCATTCTGTGTGATTTGTATTTGTTTTTATAAATGTTCAGCAATTTAAAATTGTTTCCACACCATAAAAGTCAATTGTTCTCTCCCCCTTGAGGCTTAAAAGCTGCAAACAGTTGATAAAATCCTCTTGCATGAGCCCACAGCTCACATTACCCAGGGCAGATTTTCCTGCCCTTTGCTCATTGCCTTTACCAATATTGCTGTAAAGCCAATTGTCAGTCCATTTAGTTGAAACAAGTAACAGCCAAGGGCACATCCCCTCTTTCCCATCACTCACTGCATAATGCCATAATGAGATTCTGGTCAAACAGCTCAGGGCAATGCAATATTCAATCTGCTCAGGAAAGGCTGATGTGGATTACTGAACACAGTCATCAGCCACTGGTTGTTGGAGGTTGCTGGAAATTGCTGCCAGGTCTTGCAGGTGGTTGTGCTGCTGCACTGGGACCTGGCCCCGGGAGGGAGTGAGGAGCAGTTCTGTGCTCCCAGAGCATGGGAAGGGCTCCCGTGGCAGCTCTGGAACACACACCCTTCCTTTGCCCAGGAGCTTCTGATGTGACTGGTCACAAGGAGGAAACCTTCTGTGAATTCCCTTAAAGCTTGGATAAAGTGACCAAAGGGGTTCTCACCTCCTTCCCTCTACACTCAGGAGCTGAGCAGCAAGAGCCTTCCACAGCAAGGGAGGCGCTCCTGCTTGTGCCTTTTCTATTCTTGCATCATCTTCACACTCACAGAGAGCAGATTTAGATAGGATAGATGGAAGGAATTCCTCCCTGTGAGGGTGGGCAGGCCCTGGCACAGGGTGCCCAGAGAAGCTGTGGCTGTCCCAGTCCTCGAAGCGTCCAAGGCCAGGCTGGATGGGGCTTGGAGCAACCTGGGCTGGTGAAAGGCGTCCCTACCCGTGGTGGGAGGTGAGACAAGATGATCTTTGAGGTACTTTCCACCCCACACCATTCTATGTTTCCAAGTATTATGAGAGCAGCAGGTGCAGGAGGTGCCTTTTTTTTGGTGTCTTTTTCTGCTCTTTTTTTTTTTTTTTTTTTTCCCCCAGCCAGAATTTGAGATACACTGAAAATTGTAACTACCTGGCATGACTAAGCCTTCAATAATATGTATTACTTGCATTGATACAGGCATTTAATGGATGTGAGTATCCTGTGACATGAGCCCCCAGCCAGACAGCACTGTACATTACAACCCCAGCTGGACGCAGCCTTTTGGTCTGCTGAGCTTTCTAGCAATCCCTAATAATGGTGAATATTCTTTTAAAGCATCTAAACCTATAATTTACAGAAGATGCATGTCAGATTTTCAAGTGTGATTTGGTAAATTAGGACCACTCTAACTAGAGACCTTCTATCTAGAGTTGCCAGCTTTGAGATCTTACAGAATAAGAAGCCTTTTCTTGGGCTCTGGCACGTGCTGCCCTGTTACCAGCTGGATTATTAGTGCCATGAGTACCTGGTTCTGATGCTGCTTTATGGTGGTGCTTGATATATGAGCTCAGGGAGAGAAAAGAACCTGTTCTTTGGCTCTGGGCACGTGACCACCCTGTGACTTGCCATGTTCTCCTTGTGACACTGGCTAGCTGGCACAAGCACCCACACACCACGAGTCAACAAGACACTGTCTCTGTATGTGTGAAGCCTTTCACATGTGTGGCAGCTGCTGCTTGAGAGCAGGCATTGTAGGAGCTCGTTTGGGGCCAGTACAGTGAGGCTTTGGCAGATAATGTGCCAGAGCAGGAAGGCAGGATGGAGGGATTATTTCTCCCCTGCCAAGCAAGTGCCTTACAGAGTTCAGTCAATGGATGGCACTGCTGGCTTTTCACAGCTGGGCTGGTTTGGGGAACTGGCTCGTGTAGTGCATTTGTGACTCATTGCTCAGCTTAAGCCATGTCTACAAATGTGCTGCTGTGAAGTGGCTCCTTCAGCAGCAGCCGTGCAGCCCCTTCCCTTGGCACAGAGTGGCCGTGGAGGAGCTCCCTGAGGGCAGTGGAAGTGGGTCCCCAGCCAGTCCTCACTCAGCACTGCCCAGGTCTCACCAGGAGCCAGGCTTGCTGCCCCTGAGCCAGTGTGTGTGCAGAAGAGACAGTGGCATTCTGGTTATGGAGAAGGCTTAAAGCACATTTTACTCATACAAGCTCAAGGTGCTTGGGCTCCACCTGGAGCCGCTGCCAAGTCTGAGCAGACCTGCTGAGAGTGTCACAGAATCAAATCACAGGAGCACAGAGTGGGTTGAGCTGGGAGGACCTTAAAGATCATCTCTTTCCACTCCCTGCCATGGGCAGGGACACCTTCCACCAGACCAGTTTGCTCCAAGCCCCATCCAACCTGGCCTTGGACACTTCCAGGGATGGGGCAGCCACAGCTTCTCTGGGCACCCTGTGCCAGGGCCTGCCCACCCTCAGTAAAAAATATGGACAGACAGCAACTACATTGCTGAATGTTCTTCGACTGCTGCAGAAGGTTTTTTACTTGTCCTTCAGATGTGCATCCAGGTGCCAAAACATGCTTTTAAGAGCCACTGTGTGAACTCTGCTATAGTGGCAAGTCTGGAGGAAGGAGCCTCAGAGGAACCCTCAGTGCAGAGCAAGGAGAGACAAAAGCCATTGTTCATTATTTCTTATTAATAAAGAGTAAGACATTCTTCATTATTTTTTCTCCTATGGGATAGTGCATGAGAATTCACTTATTATTAAGGGATATATCAAGTTTCTGGGTTTATTAGAGACTATTTCTCACTTCAGCTTGCTGAAGCAAATTCTTTGTTACCCTGTTGTAAACCCAGAGTTTCGAAAATGGGAGAGAAGAGCAAGGAGATAAAGCCATGTGAATTTTAAACGAGGAGTCAGAAAAAAGAGCTGGAAGATTGAAAGCAGTGAGGACCTTGGATGCTGTAACAAAGGTTACTAAGCATTCAAAGAAAAGAAGAAATGGAAAACATGAAAGGGCAAAGTTAGGAAAAAAGCTGTCCATGAACAAATGCTCATGTTCCAGAAGCCTGGACGAGCTTTAAATAAATAACCCAATTCCACAAACTCCTTAAGAACCTCAACCTGATGAGACTCTTGGTTTAGCTGGATGAGGTTCAGTGATGTGAGCAGTGCTTCGATAGTGTAAAAGTGACATAAATCACAGTTATCTGTGCCTTGATTACCAGCCCTGTGGAAACCCCAAGTGGTTTCTGTGGTGCATCACTCCCACATACTAATTGGTCACTTGCCTTCCAGAAATATTTTCCGGATAATTAAGAAAAGTAATAAACCGGGAGACTATTTTGCTTCTAATTGGGTGTCAGATGTATTGAACCCTTGAAAAGCTGAGGGTTTTGCTAATCATCAGAAAGCATCAGCTTTCCCTGGTGCTACATGCTTTGCTCTGAGTTGTTTGTGAAGTGTCAGGTTTTTAATGGATGTGACATGCAAGGATGACCAAGAGACTTTGGTTTTGGAGAAGGGAGCTGCTGCCAAAGTAAGACTAAAATTTTGCTGTCCTGCAAATAGGGTATTTCTCACCTTTGGGGTTACTAAACCTTATTTTGCCTGCTATTAGAAAAACTGCCTCCGACAGTACTGCAGGCATTGTACTGGAGGAAAAGACCTAAAATCTACTTTGTCTGCTTTAAACTCCACTAGGTTAAGCATCTCTGCTTTGTGAAGTAAATAGACTCCAGTGTGGATCAGTTGCTGGAAATGGGCCTTATGAATTTGGGATTTGGGTTCCTGGGTAATGCTTGAACCCACAAACATTGGGCATGTGTTTGTTGCCATGGGAATATCATTAAAAGCCACTTCAAGAGTGGAAGAAATATGTATGCAGCCTTTATAGATTTTGCTGCCAAAACAATTGATCCCCAAAGCTGGTGTGAAGCAGTTCACACACTGACACAACAGGGCACGGAGATGTTTCATTCTGCTTTTGCTGGGAGGGGAGTATTTCTGAATGCTTGTGACAGGCAAACACTGCAGAGAAAAGTTACTTGAACATTTATAATTCTCCTTTATCTTCACTTTATGTGCAGAGGAACCACACTGATGGACACTGCAGTCTTTTGTAAGGCACTATTTAATATCAGTGTTTTGTTCCCAGTGAACAGAAAGAGCTCAGGCTTAGTTCAGATTATTTACTTTTTTGTTTGGTTGGTTGTTTTTTGGGGTTTTGTTTGTTTATTTTAGTTTTTGTGTTTTTTGTTTTGTTTAGTTTTTGTTTGTTTGTTTGTTTTTGTTATCAGAATAAAGTCAGAAATTTGGGAGGAAAAGATGAACTGTTTGGTCTCTTTTGAAGTTGAGCACTGAAGTAATAAACCAAAGCAATCAGCACTCACAGATACCCCAGAACAATAAAGGAGCATGTAAAGAGACAGTGAAAAAAAGGGGGGGAAACCAGCCTGCAAAAACAAACCAGACTGCCAAAACCCCAAAAACCTTTCCCCTGGGTAACTGCGGGGTGCAGAGAAGGGAAAGAACAGGGTGGGAATGGGGTCAGAATCGACTGGAGCAGCAGAATCTTGTTACAGGCTGCCAGGGGGTAGTGGCTACCAGAAAATGTGCATTATTCACCCAACACACCTGAAACGTGCCTTGCCATCTCATTTGGAACTGGGCCACTGCTGCTCCCCTGCAACATCATCAGCAATGTGATGGAATTAACAGAAACTGGGAATGTTAATTGTGAACCAGCTGAGCTGTCTCTGGCTGTTGGTGGCAGTGCCATCCAGCTGTGACACCTGCACAGGTTTCCTCACACCCCACGGGCAGACACTCATTTTTAGCAGCTGATGGACCCCGGATCAATTACTTCCATCATGCATTTCCTGAGCCACCCACAAGCGAGTTTCCACATGTGAAACTGCAAAGAAATGGTCTTGAGCTTGTGAAACCCCAGCACGGGTCCAGTTTTCTCTCTCCCACCCTCTCACAGCTGCGTTCCTTGGAAAAGGATGCTCTCCCAGTGCAGAGGGCCAGCATCTCCTGCCTGCTCCCTGGAGTTCTTGTTGTGCCCTGAGCAGCACCAGCAGGATGGAGCTGGGAGAAGGAGAACTCACTCCTTTGGGGGTGGAAGGGATCTCCACTGTGCCCCTCGAGGCACGTGGCAACATCTCCCTCCGTCCCAGTGGCCAAACCTTGGCCCGACCTTGCAGCGAATCGCCGAGTGCTGCCCTTGGGGCTTTTCAGATCTTTATTTAGAGGAATGAGGGGATAATATGTTCACAGGATGCACTTCAGTGGACAATAGCAATGCAATTGAAATTTTCAGCTGTATATTCAAGCTCGGCATTACATTTTTATGTGGTGTTTTTTTTTAAAAAATGATGTAAAATGCCAGCTAGAAAAGTGTTTTCCATCTAGGTTAACAATGGGAGTTCTTGCATAAGTCACTGTTCTTGCATAAGCTTTAAAAAGTACTTAAAATAATTTCCTGAAATTTTCTAAATGGAATGGACAGAAGATAGGATTTGCAATAATTTCCTCTGGGACTTACATTATTTTTAACTTGTAGTTATCAACATCTGAATTGAATTTCTAAGGCAGCAGCCATATGTGCTCACAAAGTAGGACTTGCACTGCATGCTTTGATTTTAGTAGTTAGAAATGCTCCAAATGAACAGAGGAACCTTTGATTTTAGGGAGAAAAATATCTTAATGATAATGAAAAATGCTCATCTTGTCCAGCTTGTTATTTCCTGCTGTAGAATATCAAGGACCAACTTTATATTTTTCTTCTGCAACTGGAGATTTGTGTATTACAAAGGTACAAGAATGTCCAGCAGGGAAGATATTCAATTTTCTGGAAATTTGTTAACGACCATGGAACACTACCAGCTATTTTTCTCTTCTAAACAAACAGTTCTTTTCTAAATATATAGTTGAACATTTAATAGGGGTTACAGAATTTGTGACATTCCCATTCCCATATCTGTCCTAATATGAAAGGACCTGAAGGTTGCACATTTCCATGCTCCAAAGTTAAGACCCTTGGCATCCTGATAACTAAACTAGATGGATAATGTGTAATGAATACTGGGGATTTGGGTTTATTTTTTGGTGTGTGACTATGGGGAAAAGTCTGATTACACAGATTTGTCTTCTTCTGATTTAAAAAAGATTCAGATTTCTTCTTCACTTCTTTTCTTAAACCATAGTGTAAGGCTGCTGTGTGCTCTCTGGCTCAGGTTAATTTGTATCTCAGAAGAATCTGGTGACTTTTTGAACATTTCTTAGAGCACACAAGACAAAAAGAATTCTATTGATGAGCAAATACTCTAAAGCCCTACTTGGGGGTCTGTAAAAAAACCCCAATCAATACTTACCCTGTGTTATAAAATATTTTGAACATATTTGCTTCCTTATTCTTATGAAATTGTTCTTGTTTAAAAAACCCCAAACCCTCTTATAATGTGCTTTAATGGGCTTTTTAGTGTGCACTCCGGGCTGTTTGCAGTGAGTTCCTTCCCCCTGCTGATTCCCAAGGAGGTGTGGGACGGTTCCTGGCTGGGCAGCTGCTTTCCAGAATTAATCCAGTATGTAGACCCTGAACTTTAATGAAGGGCTAATTGCCTGGTGGTGGCTGAGGCTCAGCAGCCTGCCTGTATCTCCAGGTTTTGGCTCCTTCAGGCTCTGGAAGCTGCTGCCACCTTCCCACTGGGTTTTATCTGCTGAGGTCCAGTCACACCCTCGGTACCACCGAGCCCAGAGGGTGAAAAACATCCATTTCCTTTAAAATCCACTCGGAGTCCAGAGCAAACTTCAGAAGATGCAGTTGCTAATGACCTGGGGGTGATTCATCCATTATGGGATCATCTGCCTTTAGCTGAAGTTGTTTAAATCCTCAGCTGAAGACAAAAAGTCCCAATGTCCTGGAGCTGCTCATGGAAACGAGTATTTTAAGTTAACTGAGCACTTTCAAAATTAAAAAAAAAAAAGCTCTGGCTGCTTCAAACTGCTCAGTGGAAGCAAAGCAGAAGGAAATCTGATTTTCCATGCATTTAGATGGGCTTTCCAGCTTCCTTGTGCAAAGTAGCTGGCTGAGGCTGGAATATCTGAATATTAGTTTTAACCTAATTTTTCTTCCTTTTTTTCCCCCAAAAATAATAATTATGGAATGAACAGTTCCTGGACTTGTTTGAAGTGAGCAGATGGTCACTCAACATGGCGTGACATCTGTAGGTTTCAAATTTGGTTCCTGTTTCATCAGTTGTCTCCTGGTCAAAATGGCCCAGACCTTCTTCTGCTGTTTGATGTTAGAACTGGGGCTTTGTAAAATCTCCTGGGTTTTACCATTCAGCAAGCCAAGAAGCAGAGAGAGCTGATAGCCTGAGTGCTGCTACCAAGACCTGTGGGCAAGCAAGAGCTTTAATTGGCAGTAATTAGACTTTGTGTGGCTTTCCACCCTGATGTTTATTTTCAAGGATTTCTCACTAATGGGGGTTTTTCTTCCTTTCTTTTCTTTCTTGATTTCTTTCTTTCCCTTTTGGCTTTAGACAGAAATGGCATATTTCATGGGGTTTTCAGCTTTCCCACCCTGCCAGAAATCAGAGAAGCAGCCACTCAATTCCAGGGAAAGGTGTCCCTGCCCACACGAGGGGGGTGGAATGAGATCATCTTTGGGGTCCTTCTCAGCCCAGACTGTTCTATGATTCTGTGATTCTGAGTAAGGCAAAGAAGTGGTTTATTTACTGACATTGTGTGAGGGAGGAAACAAGCTGAGTGTCTGATCCTGCAGCTCTGTTCACAACAAAGCTCATCCTAAGCCCTGACTTTTCCCAGAAGAAGTCACAGTCTGGTAGATCATTAATAAATTAGTTTTACAGAGCTGACACTAATGAATGAGCAGTTTCGTGTCTCATTTGATGCACCTGGCTGAGAATGTAGCCTGGAAAATAGCTGCATAATTATCATCTTAATTATTTTTGTATTTATAAAGCAGTATATATGAGATAAACTTTTGGAAGAACCAGTGACTATTTTAATGTAACACTTCTTTGTTTTTCCAGGAACTTGACATCTCTGTTACATACCCTGGGTCTGAGTCATCCTCAATCTGAAGTTAAATATTACTGATGAGTTCTTTCCTGTATCACTTGTAGGCCATTAGTTTCTTTGTTCATTGTGTTTGATTTTCATCTTGCACAAAGTCTCTCAGGGTGAGAGAGGTACCCCAGGTCCCAACCTAACACAGAGGATTCTTCTCACATCATGCATTTGTCATTTTTAAATTCAAGCAGCCATAAAAGGACACACAAGTGGGATGTAACTGCCCAGTGATAACTCCCTGCCTCCTCCACATCCAGTTTTTGTAGCCTTCTCCCCTTTTCTCTGCTGCTTGTACTCTCCTACCTTGTGATGGCAAAACTGCAGGTTGTCAGTTCTGGAAGAGTCCTTAAAAAAACCACTTGTGTGACCGAAGAGAAATTTTTGCCACTGACCCCTTGATTGCCTCCTGTCTGCACAGAACAACAACCTCTTAGTGCTGGGACACATCGAGGTTCAGGGCCCTGAGTGTGACAGACCAGGATCAGAAGAGGTTTTGAAGAGGAATCCTTCCCATGAAAAGAGCCTGTCCATGGTCATGGAGACGCAAGGCAGGATGGACTTTCACTAAACCCGAAATGATGACCTTTTAATTTGATTGAAAAGGTGAAGTGACCCTGAGACATGAGGAGGAGAGAAGAAAGAAATAACCTCTGGGTTTTTTCCCACCCTGAGCCAATGAAAAGGGCTTTTTATTTCACACTTTTAGGAAGTATCTGTGATTTAAAAAAACCCAAGAGCAACGAAACAACATAAAACATGTCAACTGAGCCCCTCTACTAAAACCCCTACTGTCATGCTGTTGTGCCTTTCTACGAGACACATCAGTCCTTTATGTTGCCCTGTTGAAGGCAGCCAACTCAACACCTTCTGGTATCAGTGGTGCACTTGTTTTCTGTCAGTTCTGCAGTGCTGGAAAGCCAAAGCCCCCTTTTCCTGCCGAGCAGCCACAGCCGTCGCTCCGCTCTGTTCCACCAGGTGAAGTTCACCAGCGTGACTGGTGGGGACGGGACAGCAAAGTGCCCACACCACTGCTCCTCGTCCAGAACCCCCCTGTTTTATTGCTTTATTTGTTTTATTTAAAGCCCAAACCTGCATTTTAAAAATTATTTTATTTAGGAAAAGCGAGCAGATTAATATAAATTTCCAATGCAACACGTTCTTTCCTCAGAGAGGAAGGTGACGTTCCATCCCAGGCAAAGCCCCCTAGAGCAGTCCAGCTGCAGAACTGAAGGAGTAATGAAAGGCTGATACACCGAGCAACAGACAATCCATAAGAATTCCTTCTTTGGAAGTCCAGTCTTGCCTTTTGATATAGGTTGGCTCCAACTTCCAAAGCCTGATCTGGGAAACTGGACCTTAACCCTACTCCTGTTTGCTGCACGTCTGAATCCCTTCAGCATCCACCAACATTCCTCCTGCCTCCTGTGCCAAGCCCAGCAAGGGAGAACACGAGAGGCAGGACAGGACAGTTTTAGGCTGCATTAGGATGAACTCTGTACTTTCAATCTAATAAAATGTTTGATCTTTCTGACCCCAAATGAAAGCTATTTTCTGAGGCATTGCCATGGTGATGCACAAAGCAGAGTGTTGTCATTGCCGGGGCTTTTAGAGCTTTATTGAAATGTTTTTGAGCTGCAGAAAAAGATCCAGGTGAAATAATAGTACGTTATGGGGGAGATTGACTTGCAATGGGCTGCTATATGAAATATTTAATAGAGTCTCTAAAATTGTATCAAGGCAAGTTACCAGAAAATTAAAAATACCAAAGTATATAGAGCTGCAAGCATAGACATTAGTGTGTGAGGACAACCAGACCTCTCCTTCCAAAGCTCTGAAGGAAAATATGTTTGCTAGCAAATTGAGTAATTGTTTTGGAAAATTGGCAGCTATCTAGTTTCTGGGTAAGCCTTCAGTATTACCTATTCCTAAGAAACTTCTTTGGATTCACAGAGTGCTTACTATTGTGAAGCTAATAGATATGTTTGTGAGGAATACATTTTCCCATTTGAATTGTGAGAGCAGTAACCTTTAGTCATACACAAACGAGATCATTTAAATTCCAGGCTTAGCCCAGCAAAATTGTTTGATTTAGAATCTGGTATGTGCATTGGCTTAATTATTTATTTCCTTTTCCCCCCATTGTGATGAATCTTATGTGATGGTCAAATTGTGAAGTTTATTTTGTGTGTATGGTACATTCATCTCTGGTCTGATGAACTTATTTCTCCTCTGCTCTTAAAAAATACACAGGATTGCTTTTATTGCTTTTTTAGAACACCCTTTGTAAACATAATATTCTTTAGATCTAATTCTATCTTCCCTGAAAAACAGCAACGGGTGCTTGAAGTGAAATCCCGACCCTGTTGAGGTTTGAGCAGCAATATTTAACCACTACCAGGTAGTTCAGACTCCACTCAGTGCAAAGGAGGGTCAAACCCCACTCCTTCCCCAGGTCAGGCAGGAGTCCCACAGCTCTGCTGCTGTGATGGACTTGGCTTATCAGTCTGTGTCTGCTGTGATTTGGGCTGGGAAAAGTGCAGGCAGTGTTACATGTTTTGCCTTGTACAGCATTAATTTTAACATACTTAGTCATTTGCTCTCAAAATTAATGAGAATAGACACATTAAATTTACATACATGAGTGACTAAGCAGTTATGTGAGCCAGATTGTTAGAAACATTGATACTGCTTGAAAGCAGGGCTAATTATATACTGCTTCCCATTTGGGGTGTTATTTCTGTCTGAATTGTAATGTGAATAAATTATTATTTTGATTAAGCTGATGAGTTCATTCTCATTTATCTCCTTCTGATTTATTTCATTCAGAAGCCTTTTAAATCTACACAGCTGCTCCACTCTGAGAAGCCTCACACTACAATTCAAGTGACACAGGACCATCCTTCCTAGGACAGAGTTATTGGGACATGGGAGGAGGAAGGGAATGGGATGTCCTCCATCCATGAGGGTATCATAAGTCATAGTCCTGCATTACTTGGGACGTTTGTGTCATTGCAAATCAGTGCAAATTCAGCTTGGAATCCAAGAAGCCCAATAAATGCACTGAACTATCAGCCTTGGACTTGCCTGTGCTGCCACTCACCTGGTCAGCTGCCTGTTCCCAGCAGGCCCCTGCCGAGTCTGGACATGCTCTTTCCCGAGGATCTTTGATTCCCATTCCATGTGCCACTTCGTGACACTGCTGCTCTGCTGTTGTCTCTGCTGAAGGAGACACCTGGCAGACCCCCCAGACCAATTCCTAAGGAATGGGAGGGACTGTGCCAGCCCTTCCAGGACTCCTGAGAGCTCTGGTGTGGGCTCTTGGCACCGCAGTGGTGACACTCACCACACACTCCTGCTCTTCCTCCCTACCCATCCTGTGAGCTCAGCTCCTTGGGGGCAGCAGGGTGGGGCCGAGTGCCAGAACCCTCCCCAATCCACCGCAGAATCCCAGGAGTTTCTCAGTTGGAAGGGCCCCACAAGGATCATCAGGTCCAACTCTTACCCAGTGTTTGTTTTATTGGAGAAGTGACACACTCTTCATTTCCAGATCCATCTGTGAGGCTCATTAACACCTGGATTTCCTCCCACACTCCATGTCTGACCTTTGCACAGGTGCTGCTCAGTGAACCACTGCCTAAAGGGGAACCTACCAGCCACAATAACATGGCAATTAAACCAACCAGTGGATTAAACGCTGCATTGCTTATATATTAAAAAATTCAGATTACCAAAGAAGTTTTTGGGTTTGGCTGGGTATCTTGAGCCCAGTCCTGCTCCCAGGGTGGTTGTGGCCGGGTGTTCTGTGGGTTTAGGCTGACTCCTCACACAGCAAAACCCATTCCTGTTGTAGGGAGGTTGTACCACCTTCCACCAGCCGCAATCCCTGTGTCTGGCTCTCTCTCTCTCATGCAATCTGTGCACCAGCTCCATCTCCCTTGGCAGTCTGGATTCCAGGCAGAGCAACTCAATTAAGGATGCTCTGTGGGGAAAAGTGAAGGCTGTGGCAGCCAGAGGACAGCAGAGCAAAGCAGAGCATCCACTGCAGCTAAATGATCAGCTGTGTTGCCAAAGGAGTCCTGGATCCAGGGACAAGCTGGGAAAAGGGCAGTTTGTGGAAACTCCAGGATCCCACACCAGGACACAGCACATTCTCTAATGCAGCTCATGAAAAAGGCAGTGTGAGTGTTGTGTTTGATCTTCCTAATTGGGCCAAGACATCTAATGAAACTGTGATTTTCTCCTCATTAATACTGTAAAATATTCAAAGAGTATGTAGCATTGCTTTCAGAGGCTTTGCTGGTGATTTTTGTTGCCCTAAGCAGGGCTGGTTGGCCTCAGAAAGAGAAAAAAAAGGATGGTCTGATAATTTTGGACAGTTCTGAAACTGCAGGGCTCCCGTGGAAGGACCTGCAGGGCTGTTTGAGGAACTGCTCTTCCCACAGTTGTCCCAGGAGCTTTGCTGTCCCTCCAGCAGTGTCCAACCTCCTGCCCTGTGCAGCTCCTGCAGAGCCATCCCCAAGGAAAGCTCCGGGATGTGCCCACACATGGGCATCAATGAGCCTCTTTCCTCTTCCAGACTTTAATCTCTGTGTGTGGCACAGGATAGTGGCTCAGGGAAGGAACAAGTCCCCATTTTGTTACTTTGCTTCTCCTGTCGGACTCCCTAACTCCCTGAGGCTTGAAAGGGGGACATTGCCTTCTGATTTGGTCCCAGACAGGACATCAAAGGTCCACGTTCTTCTCTCCACGCTGCTTGTGGCATTTTAAGTGCAACAATAATTTCACTGATTCCTGTGGAAAGAAACCTGCTTCAGAGTTTCCCCATTGCAGCAGGAATGTTGAGATTATTGTGATGCTGAAATTATTTTAAAAGTACTGCAGCTGATTCAGAAGCTGGCTTAACAATCTATAAATCCAAACTCATTCTGATGTTAATTGCACTGAACTGCATACTTGGGCTAATTGCAAAGCTTTTAGCTATTTTGGTTGTCCATGCACTCTCCACTTCCTTGTCCAGGAGTCCCAAATTACATCTAATGTAAAAAATGAAAGCATTAAATGGTTCCTGCAAGAGGTTAGATTGCAGTTTGCCATAACATCAACGTCACCAGCACAGGAAACAAAAACTGGTGTTGTCTGGAACATTTTCATTCAGACCATCACAGAATGGGCTGGTTTGGAAGGAGCTGAAAGAACACCTTGTTCTACTCCCCTGCCATGAGCAGGGACACCTTCCACCAGCCCAGGTGGCTCCAAGCCCCATCCAACCTGGTCCTTGGACACTCCCAGGGATTGGGGCAGCCACAGCTTCTCTGCCCACCCTGTGCCAGTGATTCATCAGCTCTGAGTAAGTCAAGAATTTCTGCCTAGTGACTAATGTAACCCTGCCCTCTGTCAGCTTGGAATCATTCCCACTTGTCCTGTCACTCCAAGCTCTTGTAAAACGTCCCTCTGCAGCTCTCCTGGAGCCTCTTTAGGTCCTGGAAGGTACTGGAAGGTTCCCCAGAGCCTTCTAAAGCAAGGTCCACCTAAGAGACAGGGGGAAGGTCAAGCACTTGACTTGGAAATGAAAACTTCTTTTATCTTTAGATGATAAAATCTTTGGTTTTCTTGGTATTTGTGATTCTGGAAGAGTTCTAAAAGCTGTAGATTTACAACTAAGGATTGTAGATTAGACAGTAAAAAACCTGAGCTAAATAACAGCAATTCTTGGTTTTGGTGGTTAATGATTTGAGTGTCATGTCTTGATACACCCAAGTAATGTTGAGGGGGCTTGTCATTGGAGACCAACAAGGACAAAGTCTCCTTATTCCCTCTCCCAGTCCCCAAAAAAGGGGACTCATAAGTGGCAAGGCCACAGAGCTATTTTTGTGTTGAGGCCTCTGCTGCTGCAGGAGAAGCTGGAAGGTTTGCAGAGCAACAGGAAGCACGTAACCACCTGTCCTGTGTTTGGTAAAGAATCACTCACATACTGTCCTGGTGGAGTCTGCAAAGCTCCAGAGCCCCTCCAAACCCGAGCTCTGGCACAGCAGGAGTGGGATCATGCAGAGTTGGTCATGCTGGAATGTCTGCAGCACGTTTTACCTGACCCTGGCGCTGCAAGTGCCCACCTGGTGTTGTTGTTGTGAAAGTCAACTACTTGTGCTGTGCAACAGAACTGAATGGCTGCAAATATTTCCCAGTCTTTAGTTTCCCCCTTGATTACTGAAGTAGTGCTTGGCTTCCATCAAGAATCATGTTTTCACCAGGATGAAAAACACTCTACATGAATTATTTGCCTTTGCTTGTTCCTCTTTCCTCCGTGCTGGTAATGGGCTGTGTAATTCAGCACCAGGTGGGCACTGCCACGTTTTCCTGGGACTGCAGCAAACCAGAAATATTTGCTAGTGACTTCCACTGAAGGATGATAAAAGCATCCCCAGCAGCAGTCAGTGAGCACAACAGTCCCTGCTGGAGGGCTGTGCTTCACTGCCTGCTCAGCAAGACCACAATAAATGTATTTATGGTGCGTGGCAAGCACCTGAAAACAAGTTTTTCTTGAAAACACTGTGCTGTATGACACCTCCTGCTCCTGCAACTCCTGACAGGATGGTCTTTGCCACTAATAGGTGTGTTACAATGAAACAAAAACAACACTCCATCATTTTTCTTCAGTAGGTCCTGGAGAGGAAAAGAATCAAATCTACATGGTCCTTTGAATTTTTGGTCCCTCCTGATTATTCTACTCTCTAGTTACATCCTTACCCCTGTAGCATAGAAATATCTTCATAAAACATGAATTCATCCCCTGGGTGAGAAGAAAGCAGAGAGAGAAGAAAGGGAAGCATTAAGAATTCTACTACAAGTGTGTGTGTGTGCTTTGAATGGTCTCTTCTGATCTGTGGCCTGCAACTGCCTCTTATCTCTGGGTGTCTCATCTATATCTATATTTATATAACTGTCTCCAGCCCTGACATGAAGCTGCTGGTCTTTGACATGATGGACCTGGAACAGCTGGAACCTTCCCAAATAGGATGTAACCCTTTGGAAGCACAGCTGTCGGGGGGAGTTCAGGGAATCACACAATTACTGAGCTTGGAGAAGACTTTAAGACCTTTGAGTCCAACAGTGACCTTAACACGGCCAAGTCCACCTCTAAATGTCAAAGAGAATCCAAAAGCCTTGGGAAGGAGCAGTAAAAGGGTGAATTCTTCATGTTCTGAAGGGACCAGAGAGGCGTCTACAGAAATAGCTGTATCTTTCTAGGTCTTTATTCCTTTTATTATCTGGAGAGGGGGGAAAAAAATCCTTTTCCAGTGCATTATGGCAAACTTTTAAGTGGCAGCATCTCTGAGGGGAGAATGTTATCAGGTTAGAGTCAATTGGAGCAGGCTTGGCTGACCTCTGGCTGTTGCTCAGAAACACCACTGAGAGCCTCTCAGCTGTTTTTGTGCTTTGCAGGAACACCCCAGAGAGAGGATGATCACCCATTGTCAAAAAGTAACACATTTTCTAACAAGAACAGTAGAATTAGAGGCATGGCCGTGGATTTGTGGCAGCAGGTTATAAACAAGAGCAGCCAGGAGACAACCAGGGCACAAATCTGCTTCCTGAAGAAAGCCCAGGAAAGGTACAATTGGCATCCACCAAGAGAACAAAAGCAGCATGAAAAGAAATCCTTGATGAGTGTAAGAAATGCTGATGCACTGAAAATACCTTCCCTCTCACTCCTTCTCCACTTCCCTCAATGTAGTTGGCAAACAACTGCTGGCAGTTTAATTAATTTGGAGAAAGCAGTTGTAAATGTTTACACTCTGTCAGCCAAATTCCAGGGAAATGGGACCCTTGAGCTCTTGGATCTTCTCATGGTCCCTCTCCTGCCACTCTCCTGCCAGAGGGGCTTCCAGGAGCAGCCTGAGCCCTCTGGGGAGGACACTGGCAGGTTTGGGGAGCGGTGGTTTTCCCAGAGGTGAAGGTGATCTCTTCTGAAAAACCTGTCTCAGCGAAGCCTAAATGTCAAGTCCCTGATCCTGTAGTGCCACCGCGTTTGAGCGATGGCTCCTCCCATTTATGTGTCTCTCCCTGAACCCTCGCTCCTGTCTTTTGCCTTTTTGGAGTCTGAGAGTCACAGGGAGTTGATGCAAGTCCTGGTGACCACTGGAGCTGAACTGGAGTTCCCTTCCCTCGTGGATCTTTCTGTGCAGCTCTGAGGGGGCAGGCACTGAACTGCTCTGGAGCAGCACAGGTCCATCCCAAGTTCAGGCCAAGGAGCAGCCACAGACTGAGGTGTCAGAAATACCTTGTTGAACCAGATACTTTGGCAACGGGATGGAGAGACCCCACAGCGAGGGACAGGAGCACTGACCATTTCTCCAGAGGGGGTTTTTGATCGTTATGATTTTAACCTTGATTAATAAATCACCCAGTGGAGTTTGAGTGACATTTTCAAGCATTCTTGTTGCCGCTGTTGAAGGCCATTGGAGGTCTGGAGCTGGCCAGTGTCAGGAGCCAGGGCTGGAAGCTTTGGCTTACCCAGACTAGAAAAGCCTCTGCCAGTCCTCACAGCATGATGTCAAGGAAGACTTAATTTTCATGTGCTTGACAGTGAGAGGTAATTGATTTGTAATTTCTCTTGGCTCTGTGGGTTTGTTTTGTTTTGCTTTGCTTTG
The DNA here is from genome assembly GCA_013399695.1 of Formicarius rufipectus. Classification (NCBI taxonomy): domain Eukaryota; kingdom Metazoa; phylum Chordata; class Aves; order Passeriformes; family Formicariidae; genus Formicarius; species Formicarius rufipectus. The sequence goes on from VXAU01011327.1 coordinate 4,699,023, forward strand.
TTTTTAATAAGAAATGTCTCTAATTGCCATTTAATGTGCACTGTTCTATCTAATGCTTAACTTTTCCCTCTGGAGTGAATCTTCCCATCGTGGTCTCTGTTTAAAACAGAGGTTTTTGCCAAAGTAAGATTTGTGGTGGCTCCATAATCTTGCTCCCTTGAAAGACAGCAATTATTCAACCACAATATTTGGTTACTGTGTCAACAAACCCACTTCCTGCTGGGTATTAAACTGCATTATTCCTGGAGTCTGAACTGGGAATATGATTAATAACAGGTTCTGATACAGAAGATAGAAAATGAAGGCAGAGTAATAGTAATTTTTCATTTGAATCACAGACAAATTGGCTGTTTTGCAGTACTTGTCTATGGCAATTATATGTTGTTTTGCTTCCTAATGCAGGTTTCCTTCCAGAGTTTATTACCAGGCATGTCAAGGAAACACTGGCATATTGCTTTTGTCTCTGAACACTTGTGGCCAGGTGGAGAAGGCAGCCCTGCCCGAACTGCTGATCGCATCTGCGTCAATCCAGGCACTCCTGCAAAGCAGCTTTTGCCAAGTGCCTCCTGCTCCTGCGTGGCACAAGGAGCTGCTCCCAGCACTGCCCTGTCCGTGGTGGCCCCCTGTGAGTGGTTTGGTCATCTGGGGCGACATCTGCAAACCCTCTGCAGATGGGGAGTATTCCCAAAGCCAGCTCACCCTCTGCCCGTGTTCACCTCCAGCTGCAGCAGTGCCAAAGCTGCTCCAAAGGCTCCCACTGATTTGTTAGTCCAAAAGAGGGTGCTGTTCAGAGATCTGACCTGCTGAGTGAGATTTGCAGTCAGACTTTGGACAGATCTGCACAAGGGATGCTCAGCAGTTCACAGGTTGTAGCTCTTACGGTCAGTCTTCCAGAACTCAATGTCTCCAGTGCTCTGGAGAAATGCCATTGAGTCGTGGAATGGTTTGGGTTGGAAGGGACCTCAAAGCCCACCCAGTGCCACCCTCTGCCATGGGCAGGGACACCTTCCACATCCAGTAGCTGGTTTGCACAGCTGCTCAGACCTTGTTGCCCATCCAACCTTCTCTTGCCTCTCTTTTTTTGCCCGATCTTTTCTTAGAGATGCTGATCCTGCTGGATGAAAAGCTGAATGGCCCTGACTCATGGAATGAGCTGGTGGCATGTTCAGACTCCTCCCTGTGTGCAGGGCTGTAGAACCACAGAATGGTTTGGGTTGGGAGGAAATGCAAAGCTCGTCCCATCCCACCCTGTGCCATGGGCAGGGACACCTCCCACCAGCCCAGGCTGCTCCAAGCCCCATCCGACCTGGCCTTGGGCACTCCCAGGGATGGGGCAGCCACAGCTTCTCTGCCCACCCTGTGCCAGGTCCTGCCCACCCTCCCAGGGAAGGATTCCTTCCCAGTATCCCATCCAACCTGCCTTCTGTGAGTGTGAAGCCATTCCCCCTTTTCCTACATGTCATTGTAATAGATATAGATATATATACATAGAGACACACACACACATATATAATACAAAAATATGTATAAATACATATATAATTCCTGATAACAGGAAAGGGCTTGTCAAGCTGCTATTTTTTACTCTGAGCTACTAATTGTAGAGTGTGAAAATACACATTTCAGCTCCTTAGAGCCATGAATGTAGAGCCAAAATGGGTCTGACTGATTACACCGGTGCTGACACACTGGGCAAGGTGCTGTTGGATTCGGAATGGAAACAAAAAGAGGTTTGAAATGTTTGTTTGTTTGTTATTTTTTTTTTTTTAACAGCATTACTGTGATCCTGCTAAGCATTTCCCCCCAAACAATTACACGTTTCGTAATATCAACTTCTCAATTAGATATGGCTCATTTCTGGACTTTTCAGAAATGACTCCTTGCTTTTAACACATGCTCACTGATTATGCAGATGGCTCAATGCCCTTGTATTCACTGCTATTTCAATGTGGGGACTGTGTTCTTAGCTAATTCCATCTTTGCCTTTATTCAGAGTATCTGATTGCTCCGGGTCCTTTGATGTGCCGGTTTTGATCCTGCAGAGCTTTCACTCACCATTTACAGGTCTGTCTTAATGTACTTATCTCTTCACGAAAAGGAATGTTAAATCCTCCTGTTCCGTGTTCTTCCCAGCTCCCAACAGAGCAACAAGTGGGTGGTGTATCAGTGACTTCGTTTAACAAACAGCAATATTTGTGCCTGGGAAGTGATTTGCCTTTTCTGATTAGCAGTTATAAACCAAATTGGAAGTAATTATCACATTAGAAGGAAAGTATTACTTCAGTATGTCTGAATAATTTTTCATTAAGGAGAACCACCAAAGGGACAGCATTTAAGAAAACAAAACACAAGCCTGCCACAGAGCTCTGGCTATCCCAGGAACTTCTGCTCCCTGAGCTGCCTCTTGGCTGTTCCAGTCTGGAAAATACTGTTCTCTGAACTAAATCTCCTCCCTGCCAACTTTGCTGCCTTCACTATTTGACTGCAATAAAGGCATGGCCTTTTCTGATATTTTTCTCATATCTTCTGCTGAAAATTCAGCACAGCAAGTTTGGATGGCTAAATAAGAAATCCTGCTCCTGGAGGAGGAGGCAGCAGCAGGGAGGGGCACAGAAGATGCTGCTGCCCGTGGGGCCACTGCAGCACCACTCTGGTCTGTAAGTCAGCAGCAACGGGAGAATCAATTCCAGTTTTCATGAAGCAAAGCAACCAAAGGTGCCCAGCAGGACATTCAATACCTCTTCACATATTGCTTTTCAGATAATCCACGAGCTGGGTTGGAACATGTCTCTCCATTGGGGCTGTCAGTGATTTAACAGCTCTTGGATTCTGTAGGAGCTGCACTTGGGTCAAAAAATGATATTTAAAATCCACCGTATCTGAGGAATAATTAGTTCCATTTTGAGAGGGGAACATTGATTTCCACTGTGCTTGTGTTTCCACACAGGTCTCAGACACACAGTGGAATAACAGTTACTTGGTCTTGGTTGCTTTGCATGCCTGTATTTTGTATTTAAGCTTCAAAGGATATTATTGTCTTGTTTAACCCTTACAAGTACAGTGTGTTTTAAGCTAACACAAATCAAGAACCCCAAACTGGAGAGGCCAAAGCCACGGGGCCAAATGTTCATGTATGTTTTGGAGGTTTTCTCTTTCTGGCCCTTCAGGAATGAGAGGAGGTTGGACTAACTCCCATCAAACCAGTTGTTGTTCCTGCATAAAACAATATGAAGTGTTTTGCTGGCAGAACAGGGTGGGGGCAAGTGTGCCTTTGGAAATAGCTGAGCCTGCAAAGTGCAGCTGGTGTAGGGTTTTTTGTTATTTTAGTCCAAGAGAACAAAATCTTTGCAATGAGAAATCGTGGTGAAATGTCAGCTCTTGGTGACACTGCACCATAAAATAGGAGAGGCGGTAGAAATCACACCTAAACCAAGTTAAATTAGTACTGTATGAGAGAAGAAAACAATGAGTTTGAACTCTGAGAACATCATGTTTCTCTACTGAGTGAATTCATTTTTAAAAGGGATATTTAGCCACTTATGTGTGCCCCAGTGATCCCAGATATCTCTGTATGCCTGGTTTCATTTCAATAGATTGTGTAACTACTTACTACCCACTTGTAGAAATTCTGGAACAAAAGAGAACTCCAATCTTTCTTCTCTTGATAAAAGTCACTGTCCTATGATAACTTGCTTTTGTTTCCAAAATAATTCTCATTTTTCTACCTTTGGACTTAAATTTTAGGGTTTTGTAGTTATAACTTGTAAGTCTTGGCAACAGAATTGATGGCATATCTCATTTATAATCTTAAGAGGCTTTTTTTAACCACAAAAGAATATATGCATTTTGGGCAATATCAATATGATAGAGGTATCAAATTACATGTCAGATCATCCATAATGGGGCTAAATTCTATGAGTCAGTGATGGGAACAATGTTTGCACTGTTATTACACCCACAAGTCCACTTGTACATATTCTGTGTTGTAAATGAGTTCGGTTTCAACTTCTCTTGCTCATTTAAAAGCAAAAAGCCCTTGTTTTTGGTTCTAAATGCAGGTAGCAAAGGAGAACACTTGCTCATTAGCAAAAGCCTTTCATTATTGAAATATGCAACTGTCCCTGTGTTGCAAACACACACACTTCCTCATCTCACTGTACACTGTTCTGCTTCTTCTCATTTTAATCTTTGATTTCATAAATAATCCACTGCGGGGTCTCATTGACTGATTGCATTGCCTGAGTTGGTTTTCAGTGTTTATTTGTGCTCTCTCCAAAGTGTATTTACCTAGAGGAGGTTGCTGAGAGTTTCCCCTGTGCACACACCTGCTTTTCCTGCATGAGCAGTGTTGACCCACCAGCCCAAGAGCAGGAGCCACACAGGTTTATTTATAGAAATCCAGGTTTGTCCAGTTGTACACATGGATTATTGATTTGTGGGTTTTGGTCTGTTTAGGCTTCATCCTGTGAAGTTCCCGGCTGCATGAGAGTAAAGAGGGCAGTTGTGTCAGGTGGTACTTAGGGAATGTGGGGAATTCTTTGAGTAACAACAGCCTCTGGTGCAGAGGAGAGGGGTGAGAGCTGAGACACTGCACAGGGCTGGGGGCACCGTGGAGGGGCTGAAAAGGGGACTCAAAATCACAAAGAAATGACCAAACCAGCATCTTCTGGTCAGATTTGCTGTGACAGATGTCACAGGGAGCAACGTGGTGTCCCCAGGAGCTTAAACAAGCTCGAGGGAGGAAAGTTGGTTTGGCAGAATTTTGTTGATTCTGCCGAAGATGAATCTGTTTTAAGGCTACCCTGAGGTTAGCTCAGTTGGTGACAGATTTGTATTGGCCACTTAAGAGTTGGATTTGATGATCCTTGTGGGTCCCTCCCAACCCAGAACATGCTGTGATTCTGCTGTGGTGTCCACTGATGGACACTGTCCCTCTGTGCTGTTCCCCTGGAATTGGATGTTCTGGTCACTGCATCATGCAGGGCTTGACATTCTGCCTTGGTTTGTGTTTTTAAGTGGTCCCTGCTTTCACTGGTTTGGTACTGACACTTGTGTCCTTCAGAATAAACAGATGGTCTGTTATATAAACATTAAAGATAACACAGAGCACTTCATCATGGCATTAGTGAAGTGTTTGCCTTGTAATTTGTACATCAAGTTATACATGCAAACCGTGAGCTGCTCTCTTAAAGATGAGTTTCCTGCCTGTCTCGTATTTGGTCCTGCCTCCTGAGTTGTTTTAACCAAAGTTTTGAATTCCCAAGCCTCCCTCAATTGCTTGCATGCAGAGAAATTTGAAAATGACAGATTATCTTTATTTACTGTCCGTGTACCATTTCAGAACTTGGAATTACGAGTCCTTGATTTAGAGAACATTGCCAAGTACATGCTGTACAATTTTAAGGTTACTGAAGGCCAATCTGTTCACAGGTATCATAGAATTGAATGCTGCAAAGAGGAAGGCAATAAAAGCCCACAAGTACAAGGTCTGGTGTTTTGCCAAAATGACGAGTAAACTCAGCCTCACTCAGAGACAAGTGTTTTGTGAAGAGGTGCTTTGTTCTTAAGGGCTGGAGACAGGAGTGACATGTAGGCTTTGTGAAATCAGACAGGAATAATGATGAAGTTTGTCCTAATTAGCTGCAGGCTCTTCATCTCCCAGTTAGTGGTTCTTGTCTGCTGATCAGCACCAGAGATACCCATCCTCAGGTCTTGCTCTCCCCTGTGTCCCAGGCATGGGCAGGGACACCTCCCACCAGCCCAGGGTGCTCGAAGCCCCTTCCAACCTGGCCTTGGGCACTCCCAGGGATGGGGCAGCCACAGCTTCTCTGCCCACCCTGTGCCAGGTCCTGCCCACCCTCACAGTAATTTCCTCCTAATATCCCACCTCACCCTCCTCTGTCAGTTTGAAGCCATTCCCCTTCTCCTGTCACTCCAGGCCTTTGGAAACAGCTCCAGGTCTCCTACAGTCTGGACAATCTTGGAACCAGGTTTTCTGTTGCATCTCAGAGGTGACGGCAACTGAAAGAGGTGGAGATGCCTCTGCCTGACCCTTTCCCTCAGTTAATAAAACTTCAACTTTGTATATTTTTCACTATTTCCTTTCCAGTTTGGGAAGGTCAAGGTCTACAAGGCTGAATAGAAATTCACTTTCCTTCACTGAGGAAAAGATAAGAAGACTCCTTATTCCCAAACAAGTTCCTTTAACAAAGTCCTGCTCCTTCTCTACTTTTTCCTCAATATGAAATTCTGTGTGTCTGCTTTACCTTGACAAAACAAGCAATTAGGTAAAAAAAACATTTAACATGTTAAGTTTTAGCAGTCCCTGTGAGCTCCCTCTGTGGCTGAGGAAGGAAATTGTTGCTGGCATGGACCTGCTGCAGCAGGAGCCCAGTTTGACTTTGCTGGACTGTGAGTGGAAGAGCCTCATCTTCTCCAGATGCCTGCAGCATCACCCTTGGGGAATATTCCCCACGGTGCAATAAAGGGATGGTAAAACCAGAAAAGGAGCTGAAGAAGTCCTGACACGACCCTCAGCTGTGTGTGAGTGGCAGAGAAACTCCTCTGCTCCTTAATGCATATCCTGAACCACTTGTGGAGGCTTTTCCCAGCTTGCTCTCAGCCACACAAAGCTGCTGCCCAACTCTGCTCAGGTGCAACACAAGCCCCTGATGGAACGAGTGCTGACAGGTCCTGGCTGCCTCTGCTCCTCAGGAGAAGGAAAGGGCAGCTTGGAGTGATGCTCCCAGCTGCACCTTTGTCCTGCTCACATTATCAGCTCGGTGTAAAAGCCCCTGGGGGTGTTATTTGTGTCTTACATCTCCCTGGGAGAGGGGCTGCAATTCCTCCTCCTCGATCTCTTGGCTGAGGTGGGGTCAGATGGACTGCCAGGCTGGGGAGGGGATGTGCTTGTTCTGCCTCTCCTCTTGCACCTCGCTGGGTATGGAAGTGTAAAGAAATGTTCATTTCTCAGGGTGTCTGTTGGTCTATCTGTGCTTAAAATGTCAATTCAGGCTAAATGAGTGGTTTTATATGGCTGGAAGTGTTTCTGGTTCAGTGGGTGTTTATTTAATAAAAAAACCCTAATTTTTTATTCTGTTCATTTGGATTCTATTCACTGTTACATGGATAAATACTTGGTTATAGTATTTCTATGTTAATGCAGAGTAGTCTCAAGTCCAACATGTTTGGCCTCTGACTTTGTCATTCAGTTGTAGCTTGTCCCAAGTGTGTCTATTTAATATTGTAGTGATTATATACATCAGTCGTGTCTTGCAGGTGTTGTGCTGTCTCTTCTCCCCATTGCAGTGGGTCAGGACTGCTCTCTCTATTTTATTTCTTTCTCTAAAATATTCATTTTTGGCTTTGAATCTGCCACAGAAACAGAACAAACCAAAACTGCATCAGTTTGGCTCGAAGGTGAATTCTGACTGTGTTACTGATGGAGACAGTTTGAGCAATAGAATCGGGGATTTATGGATTTCCTAAGTAAATCTCACTTCAGCAGTGCCTTTGTTTGTCATCACAAGGGATAAGTAGCTTCAAATAAACACTGTATTTTCACAAACAAGGAAATGAAAAATATAAAACAAGACAAAGGAACCTGGGAAATTCATAACAGCTTAGGGCACGTTCTTAGCTGTGGAGCTATGAAGATACCAGATTATTCGTTTTACCACAATAATAAATGTATTTCCATCACCATCCCAGAACAAGCAGATGTGTCCTATTCTTGTGTGCAGTCATCTAAATGAGTAAGAATAGTGAGCAGATCTACTTCTCATGGGTGTTTTCAAGTCTTCCTGATCAGCTCCCTACTCCTTGCCTCCCGCCCCACTCATCAATGCCCAAACACCAGATTTACATGTTCCACTTTTCATGGTTTCTCTTTCAGAGGCATTTCTGACTTGCTTGTGATGTTCCATCCTTTGCATATCAGGCAGATTTAAGGCAGCTTTGCATAGCACTGAATTGGTGAGTGGATGGAAAGGTGCCTTTTGTTGAAATCAGCTCTAGGCCTGTGTTGGGAACTCATCCAGTGATTTTAGGTTGACTCTAACAGGTGCATGTTGTGAGAGAGATGAATGAATTGTGCTACAGTTTCAAATGTTTTTGAAATGTATAATGACTGGCACGAAGAACAGAAGATGTTTGTTTTCCAAGCATCAAAAGTGATGTTTTTCTCTTTGCAGTGAAGCTGATAGAGCTTCTTTTCATCCATCAGTGTAGCATCTGACTTGAGCTGTGACCCCATTACCTGCCAGCCCAGCAAAGGGCACCACGACATGTGCAGCTCTGGTGCTGCACCACTGCCAGGGCACTGGGGTCACCTCTGGTTCTGGAGTTAACAATCTGCTTTATCTTCCTTCTCAATGCCTCTACCCACTTAATGTACATTTTTAACTGAATCAGTTAAAAACAAGGCTGTGTTTGAATCCTTTAAGCTTTAACCTTCAAAACTGAGCAGAACAGCCCCATCTGAGTGTTCTTCAGGGATACACATGGACAGGAATTTTGATGAGTCTTTGCAGTGTTCTTTGAAAGCTGTTTCTTTCCTTTGCCTTCCACCTGAAAGTGGCTTCATTAAGGGCATTGTGTCACAGTTGTGACTGAAAACAAACCCCAGCTCTGTGCCTGTACCCAGAGCTGAGGAGGAAACCCCAGAGAGCCCTGTTGTGGCTTGGTGGCACCACAGTGGGTTGTGGAGGTGACCTCAGCTCTGCCCCCACAAGCTGTGTGAGCCTCTCTGCTCTGCACCCTGCAGACCACAGGATGCTGTCCAGATTTCCATGCCTTATTTAGAAGGGCTGGAGTAGAATAGAATGGCTTGGGTTGGAGGGGACCTTAAAGCCCATCCAGTTCCAGCCCCCCTGCCATGGACAGGGACACCTTCCACCAGCCCAGGGTGCTCCAAGCCTTGTCCAACCTTGCCTTGGACACTTCCAGGGATGGGGCAGCCACAGCTTCTTTGGGCAGCCTCCCCCAGGGAGGAATTTCTTCCTGATGTCCAATTTAAACCAACTCTGTCAGTTTGAAAACATGAATCATCTTATATGAGCATTCTGAACGCCTGGGGATGGGGGCAGGAAGGAACCAGCTGTTGTGGGACAGCTGCATTTGCTGTGCTGGGTGTCTCAGTGCCCAGGTCACCTGGTTTCCCTGCTTCTGTCACAGCTGTGGAGCTGACACTGGGATGGGCTGCCCAGCAAAGGGGCTTCCAATGTATTCTTTTGTGGGTTCCTTCAAAATGTCCTTCATAGTTTAGGTGCAGCCACCAAACAGCAAACCCTGGTCCCAAACTAGACTTCAACAACTAGGTGCACCTTACTGAAGCTATTTGTACTAATGACTCTAAAAATGGCCTTGTTTGTCTCAGGATTCTGTGCTTGGACTTTGGTATTTGCCCATTAAGACAAATGCTGTCAATTATAAAATATTTAGACACTTAGTGATGGGAAAATTGCCTGCATGGAGCTGATTTTAATATGAAAGAAACAAGTCTGTGTGTGACTTGCAGAATATGGTGTTAGTTGACTTAGCAGGATAACTCATGCTCCTGTGAATTCAAATATTTGTCTTAATTCTAGGAGGATTTTCTAACAAGTCTGTGAGCACATGCTAACCCTGCAGTGCCTGTGAACTGCCTGATTTTCTTGCAGAAAAGCTGAACCAATAAATCCATATTAATGACACTTTTAGATAAAGAAGATATTACCCCAGCCTGCCATTTCTTAGGCTATCTAGGAGGAAAGTGCATGTATCTTTTTCAGCCCAACACTCTTATCAAGGAAAGAACATTTCTTCTTATGAACAGATTAGATGTTGGTTTAATAGGAACAGCTCTGGAAGTGGTCACATTTCAGTGCCCCATGGATTCCCAAAGTGTGATTTAGAGCTGAGAATCGGGCTGGGCAAACCCACCAGCCTTCTCCAGGGGCAACCTGTGGGGAGAGTGGTGCTGGAAAGGGTGAGAGATTTTTGAGGGGTTTCATGGATTCTCTTCCCATCATCTTTGCATGTGGAACTGAGAAGTCTGGGGTTTTTTTTTTTGCTCATTTTTGTGTAGCTCTGTGGACAGAGTGTAGAGTTCAAGGCCAGGTTGGGATGGGGTTTTGAGGAGCCTGGTCTAGTGGAAGGTGTCCCTGCCCATGACAGGGGGATGGAACTGGATGATCTTTAAGGTCCCTTCCCACCCAGACTGTTCTGTGACTTAAGAGGCTTTTGCCCAGTGTTAGACCTTATTTCTAGCTTGGTGAGCCAGCCCGCAGACTGGTTTGACACGATGTGGTGCTCTGAGGGAAGCAAACATGGTCCTGAGGGATCCTTCAGATTGTTTTATTCAGCACAAGTATGTTTTGCTTAAAGGCAAAGCACAGTATGAGTCGGTCCTGTTTAAGCAGCTTTCAAAAGAGAACTGAGTAGGACATCAGGTGCAAGAAAAGCTGAATACACAAAAACCTGAGCAGAATATCATGGCAAACCATGCTCCAGAGTATAAAGGTACAGAACACTGACAACAGGCAGAGGGTTTTTACAACAGGGAGGTACAGCCTTCCCACACCCCAGAGGTCAGTTGTGTGGTTTCCTGTGCTGATTTCATCTTTAGGTGCCACCCCAGGTGTTGCCAAGTGTGACAGGCTGAGCTGACAGAACAGATCTTGGTCCTGCTGCACTGTAGCTTGTGAGACACAGATAAGGCTGAAAACATCCTTTGCCAGTTGTTGGGATTTTCTCTCATCTCTGCCTGAAGTGGGGGAGAATTTTCATTTGTGCCTGTTCTGCTCCACAGTCACCTTCGTGTTTTTTATTTTTAATTTAGCCTTTTAAAAATTTGGCTTATAAGATCAAGAAAGGGTTGGAACAGTGGGAGAGCTGGGAGGAGGATGTGATTATGGGTGGAAATGAGAACTCTTAGGGAATTTAGGGTGTGATTGGAGGGCAAGGGAAATAGGGAACGTGAGGTTGGTTGGTGCTGATGGGCAGAGTGTGGCAAGAGTACGTGGAGAGATGGCTCTTGGCCCCATGAAAATGATACACTCCCTAGGACTGGGATCTGGGGCTGCTCCCTGTGTAGCTTGTAGGATGCTGGGAATCCAACACAGGCTGGTATTGCAGAGTCCCCACAGGCAGCCAGAGCTGGATCTGGAGGCAGTGGCAGTGAAACCCCACAGCACCAGGGTGGGAGTGCAGAACTGGAGGCAGGATAGCTTGGGAAGCCCTGGGCTGGAGGGACTGTTTCTAACCTGAGAGAGGGAGCCCCAGAAATAACTCAAATAATAATAACTCAGCAACTCCACTGGAATGAAGGAGGTGGGGGGAATAAAAACTGTAGTTTTAAGTCAAATGAGATCTTTCAGATGTTTGTAAGCAATAGGCAACCCTGAGGGTTTTGGGATGCTGCTCCTCCTAAGAGGCACCAGAAAGGTGCTAAATAGAGTTTAGGGTGGCTCAGAGCTCTCTTAGCCTGGCATTGTCTGCACTGGTGCATGTACCTGTCCCACAGAGGCAGCCTTGGCTCAGTCCCAACGTGCTGTTTGAAGGCCACTGACATGGTTTATGCCCACAGAAAGCACAGACTGAATTACTGCAGCTGGAGGGGAGAGCTTTACATGCCACTGACTTGCACACAGAGTTTGGCAATGATTGCAAACAGCATGTTGCTGCCTTGTTCCCAGGGTAGGAACATCCGTGCCTGGAGTTCAGGGTAAAGCTTGAGTAAGAAGAGACATTTATTTCTCAATGCATAGAAGTCCTACCTGCCATAAACATCTTATTTCTTCAGGTACTGAACTTAGCTGGGTGGATCTTTCCAATGGCTCCATGAAGCTTTTACACAAAGCTAAATTCAAATTATTTTGCATTTTAGCTGTTCCTGATGTTCAGATCTGTGGGTCTCATTAGGGATGATTTGCCAAAAGGAGATTTTTGTGGCTTTCTACGAAGAGACCGAAGACTACATTGATTGGTGCATTCCAGCTTAAAAAAGTAATTAAGTATTCAAGGATATAGTACTCATACATTACATTAAAGAATGTAAAAGCCTTCATATGAGTCAATCTTATCAGGCAGCTGTTTCAATCTCACTGTCACTGACACTGTGATTCCTTTTCACTTAACTGATTTCAGTGCAAGAGAAATGTTTCCCTTCACCCTTCCGAACTTGTACTCAGGTTGCTTTATAACAAACAGCACAATCTCAGTCTGTCCTTTCATTAAGAGGTGGAGGCAGGGGGGGAAGGTGTGAAACAATGCTTTCACCTGTTGGGGTTTTGATGAACACCTTTCCACAGGGGTTACTAATGGAATCTTTTAGAAATCACTGACTTGCTGGTGGTGGCACAAAGATAAAGCAACAGGCACAAATGAATGGGAAAGAGTATTATTTCGGTCTCTAGAAGGTAGTATTCCTTTTAAGGATTCATTTTTTCCCCAGTATGTTTCTTAAGCTGATTTTTTTAAGCCACTCTGGATTTCCTTCTGTTCCAACTATTTAAAAAACTTCATATTATTTAGTTAAACTGCTTTTCATTCTGAAAAGCATGAAACAAGGCATCATGTAGAAGGCATTTTCCTACCCTGCACCCTTCCTTCAGGCACTGCATTTAGAGTGAGCTGCTGTGTATCTTGGTACATCAATAAATGCATATCGTGTGCATTTTCCACCCAAAGCCCCACGTTTACAGCATGCACTGTCCCACACTCATCCCATAACAGCAACACACTATTTCCTTGAAGGTCTTTCTCATCTCCAGACTCCGGAAAGCGTAAATGAGCGGGTCGATCACCGAGTTGCACATGATCAACACCAGGTAGGTGTTGAAGTGCGAGGTGTAGCAGATGCAGTATGGGTTCATTGGGCAAGAAATGATGAGGATGAGGTGGAGGAAGAAAGGTGCCCAGCATACAATGAAGACACCCAGCAGGATGGTGATGGTGACAGCTCCCTTCATGCAGGTCCTCTGGTAGGGCACCCCCTCCACGGGCAGGGCTGCGATGCGCTTCACGTGCAGGCGAGCGAAGAGGAACATGTGCACGTAGAGGGAGGCCATGAGGAAGAGCATGGTGAAGAACATGGTGATGAGACACACAATGACAGTTTTGCTCTCTGAGTAGGCAATGAATATGATGCCACAGATGATGCAAGCAACCCAAATGACCACAATGAGGGTTAAAGCTTTCTTCACAGTCATGATGCTGTGGTAACGGAGAGCATAGAAAATAGTGATGTACCTGTCAATGGCTATAACCAAGAGGTTGCAAATTGAGGCTACCAAAGAAATACAAATCATTGAGTCAAAAACATTGTCCATGTGCTGGATAAAGTGGTCATCAATGATCAAATAGCCGTTGCTCAGTATGGCAATCATGACAGTCTCCAGGGCGTTTGACATGCTCACTAACATATCTGCCACAGCCAAACTACAAAGGAAGAAATACATGGGAGAGTGTAGGTTTCCATTCTTCAGCACTGCAAGAATGACCAGGATGTTTTCCAGGAGGCTGATGATCCCTAAAGTCAAGAAGACCTCGGCTTTTATGAAGACCTGCTCACAAAATCCATCGCCACTTCTGTTGCTCAGCGAGGAGTCGTTGAAGTCTTCGGTGACATTGAGCAGCACAGGCTGAAATGAGAATGCAAAGTGTGTGGCATTCATTGTCAGCAAAGGAGTCTCATTCACAACTGATCATGGACCCGACAGAGCACAGGAGGAAAAGAGGAAAAAAAGGGGAGAAGGAAAAGGGCAAACAAGTCCTTCCAAGCTGCTGCCGTGCGTACGGGGTGGAATCAAGCAGGGCTTTTCTTTGGTCACTTTTACAAGCAGAAACATTAAAAAAAAAAAAAAAAAAATTAAAAAAAAATCTGTATTTACAGTGAACTTTCTGTCAGTCACGAGCTGCTTTTTCCCGTGTGAGGAAGCGAGCTTCAAGCCTCGCAGGCATCACCGAGTTCTCCGCGCAGGGGGAGGTGGGCAGCAGCACATTGCCGGCTTCAGCAATCCCGGTGCCCCAATGCGGGGAGCTCTGCCCTCTGCGGGGACACGTCTGCTGCCAGCGTGTCCCAGCTCAGCCAAGGATCTGCTGCTATTTCACCGGCAAGGAAGGAAAAAGGAACTAAGGGATTTATAGGGGCATGAAAGGCAAACCAACTCCTACTTCACCCTCCGAGCGGAGCGCTGACCATTCCAGAGCGAGCTCCTGGCTGACTGACAGCCACAAGCAGCTGGCGCAGCATCCCCGGCACATCTCAAACCGCCTGGCGCCCTCTGCAGACACCGAACGGGGAGGATTGGCCTTGAAATTCCTCTGGAAAAAATGGGATTTTTCATCCAGCAAAACTTTCTGCCCATTCCGGGCAGCCGGGTCCTGCCCATGGGAAGGTTTCGGGACGGGCAGGAGGTCCCTACATCGTCCGTGCGCTTTTGGGCACCTGCACTCGAAGACACAACTCTGCTGGAGAGGTGAAACAAATTCCTCTGTGCCCTTTCCTTTCTTTACTCTTTCAAAAGTAATTCTTCTTCATTTGTCACAGGATCCCACTGTGACTGCTCTTAAGTGGGATTGTACTGACTTCATCCCATGCAGGACCAGGGAGATTTTCATTCCTCACGTATTAACAGGTAGATTTTCCTTGCACTTTATTCATTCTGTATCTCTCTGGTGAACTTTCTTGGTTTGATTTTTTTTTTTTTTGAAGGTGCTTGCTGATGTCTAAATACTTCACAACTCGTGCTTTTGAGAAGTATTTTAGAGTCAAAGCCATACAATATCACTGACACTAATGTTTGGGGCTTCTCTTGCAGCTCAAAAAGTCACAGATCTCTTCCAGTTTCCTTCTGAGCCCACAGAGTTATTGTCATGCACCCCTAATTCAATATCAAGAGGCAACAATTCTTAAATTCAACTGCCAGATGAGTTTTACAAGGACAGTATTCAGTGCAGTAATTTTAAGCTGAAAAAGTAGCTGGGGACCTGCTCACCAGGTAGTATAGATAATATTTTAAAGATCTTAATTGGTCTCTCCCTAAATTCACTGTGGTGTATTTTAAAGAAGATATCCTAAAAATATCTTTAGAAGTCTAGAAGCAAACTCCCTCTCCCATGGCAGGGAAAATACATTCCATCTGTCCAAGTGTCTGGATTTAAGCCTGGAGCAGCTATCTCTGTTTTGAGCCTCAGTTCCTGGTTTTCAGCTTTTTTGAACCCACTCAAGATAATGATTTTTGGACCAAATGACTCTCACTGCCCTTGAAAATGTTGTTTTCCAGCTGTGCAGGAGCTGTTCTGGGCTGGGCAGGTCCCTCTCCCTGCCAGCTCTGTCCTTGCGTGCTCTCTTTTGAAGTGGCAGGTGGAGGCTGTATCTTCCCAGGGCAAGGGCAGGATCCAAAGGCTCCCATCCCTGAAGGAGAGGTCTTCCTGCAGGGATAGCATCCTTCTGGCCTTGGCTCTGGGTTACCTGCTGATGGAGGAGCACATTTAAACCAGTTAATAGGAAGGCTTAGCCACTTAATTCCAGTCCTGTGTTCCCATCTGGGCAGTCTCAGCAACGTATTGTGTTAGCCTGTAAATCTTGACTCCAGAATGCCCCATCCCTGGATGCCACACTGTTTCAAAAGACCACTGTGGGTTTTCCCAGCTTCAGCTGAGGTGGAGGGGGAAGTCATTAAATGGGTTGCATCATAAATTTCTGAATGTACCTGACAGCAGGAATCAAGCTACCACTTGTTCTGAGATGCAATTTGAAGTGGCAATTGGATGGTATATACCGAAGTGGATTAATGGCACTCTCAGTTTTGCCATTAAGGGCTCAAAATCGTGGCCTGGAGCCTCATGTGTCTCATAGAAAGCTCAGCTGGCTCTGAGACCTTTGCAAAAATGGGAAGAAGTTGCTGTGGCACAAAAGGCAGCAACAGGTGAGCCCTTATTTTTGCAATTGTGACAATAGCAGTGCCAAGCTGCTCTCACCCCCACCCCAGTGGGTTTGGGTCCTGGCAATTGCTTTGCTGCACCTGAGGAGTGGCAGAGTCCTCAAATGCACTGAAACATGTTCATAACCTCAACCTCTGTGACAGTGAAGTCCACTTGTCTCGGGTAGGGGAGCAATTGCTGCAGTCCAGGGTGTATAAAACGAAGTAAGAACTTGGTTTAGGTCCTCCCTCCAGCAGGACCTGGTGAAGAGCAGAGTGGAGATGTCCGTGTGTCCTGCCCCAGTTTTACCTTTGCACAGCTCTTTCCACCTCGTTACCCACACCCTGGGTGTGCTCAGGGCTCTTGTCAGTGCAGACCCACCACGGAACTCCTGCAGGTTGAGTGGCACCAGTCAAGGGTTTGGTTCTCTGGGCTTTGCTGGACCATGGTGAGTCAGTAAACTCAAGGTACTGCTGAACGTTTCCTTGCAACTCTATTGAAGTACAAAGAGTGTCATCTTCTATTTTAAATTGGTGACTAAAATACCCTTCTCACCTCTTGGGCTTTGCCGTCTGTGACTCAAGCTCCTGTTCACAGCCAGCTCTCCAAGCCTTGTGAGAGCACATTTATTTGACTCCAAGGGCGGTGTCCTCTTTCAGCTGTGCTCTTGTTTAGTCCCTGGACTCAAAAACCCAAACTCACTGTTGAAAATCCCAGTGTTGTGCTGAATGGGAGGAGTCCTTGATCTCTGTGGCTGCTGCACAGCTGTCGCCTCCTCTCTGTGGTTCCTCATGTCATGGTGGTCTGACAGCGGCTGGGCAACCTTTCCAGGGCTCCCCATCCCCACAGCCAAGAATTCCTTCCCAACATCCCATCTAACCCTGCCCTCTGGCAGTGGGAAGCCATTCCCCTTGTCCCATCACTCTTGTGAACAGTCTCTCTCTGTCTTTCTTGTAGCTCCTTCAGGCACTGGAAGGTCACAATTAGGTCACCCCAAAGCTTCTCTTCTCCAGGCTGAACAATCCCAATTCCCTCAGCCTTTCCCCACAGGAGAAATGCCCCATCCCTAAGGGCCATCAGTCCTCTGGACTTGCTCCAAGAGGATTTTTGCCTGTTCAGGTCTGTCCAAGCCTGCCCAGGACCTGCAAGGCAGCAGGACAGACACCCCCAGGTGTCTCCTGACTCCCTTGTGCTCTGATTTGACAACCTTTAGCACTGGCCTTGTCCTTTTGGAGCGAGCTCAGAGCAAAATGGATCTTTGCCCTTCTGTATTCTGAGCTACTGATGAGAACCTCTGCCAGGGATGTGCAAGATAACATTTCCATTCCTTTTTTTTTTCTCCCCTGAGAAGATAAGACAGTTTATCTTCTCACATCTCAAACCTGGATTTGTCAGGGGTTTGCCTTTCAGTGCCCTGGGAACCAGCAAACCATTTCTTCACCAGCATCTTCTCATACACACTTGCCATCACCTCTGCTTATCTAACAAGGCCAGGGCCATTCTCTGCTATCTGAGGCTTCCAAACTTAAAATTATTATCCAGTCCAAGAATCTGTAAGATTGGTACTGAAAGCTGCATGTGCTCCACTTCAAGGAGATGGATCCTTGGAAGAATCATGAGAACCCTTAAAAAAATGTCAGGACAACCCGAGCCCACATGGATGAAATGGGTTAAACGTGGGAGTTATTGGGATGGCTCTCACCGAGGATGCTTTTGTTCATGTTCTTCCTGAGAATAACTCCCTAAGGGAAAAAACAAAACTGTGTTGGCATCCTCTTATTTCCAGCTTGTGAAATGCTGGCTGGGATGAAGACAAAGATTTAGCTGTTTTTCACCTACCAGCAGAAATGAGCAATTTTCCTGGGTAAAACCCTCTGTCATGTTTTACAGAGCAGTTAATATTGTAAGGCTTCTTGGTTTTTTTAAATGTTGTTTCTTCACTATGAAACTATTTAATCTTCAGGGAAAGGTAAAGTGAAAGTAACATTTACTGGTAAATGTGGCTAATGGAGTTTTCTCAGAAAATCCCCTTGTGAGATTGTCGAATGAAAAATGCTGTTTAATGCTCGAGGTGAGATCAAGTTGATAATGGCTGATAAATGCATATCACTTCCCTTTATTTTCACTCTCTTTCAATGACAGTTTGTGGCAGATAAAATTGGAAATTTTGAAGGAATAGAGGATAATAAACAAGTGGTTGCTCCTATGCAGCAGGTAACTAATACTGTCCTGTAGTTCTGAGTAGCCAAAGCCTCTTGAAGGCTTCTCCTGTTTTATTCTCTGTAGAAAAGGATTTAACAGATTAAATATTTCATCTTAGCAAAGCAAAGCCTGCTGCTTTTGAATTCTGTGCACATTTCTGGAGTGCCCATTACATTCCACGGCTTGGTTTGGAACATTTGGAAACTTGTGCTTGAATTTGTCACCTGGGCACTTCAGGGTGGCTGCTCACCTCTCTGCTGACCTGCAGAGACAGTCAGTGCTGAAGAGCTGCCTGAGGAGAGTGGAAGGCTTTGAAAATAGAACCCTTGACAAATGCAAGAAATAGAACTTCTCATTCACCAAGAGACATTTAGAAGGTGAATTGCTCGAGTATTGACTCAGTTCAAGGAAAAAACCTGTTTGCTGTTTTTCACTGAAAACATGCAGGTCTCCCTAGTTTAGCAAACAGCAGAAATGCAGTTTTGGATGTTTTGGAGATGCTAAAACTCCAGAAAACCTGGAAGTACGAACCTCACAAGAACCTGGCATGGGATGCAACTGATGCAAACCCTCAGGTGATTGCTGTCTGCTAAAATGCTGGTTTTCTTCAATGCCTTATTAACTTTAAGAGCAATTTTAGTACTGTCAGAGCCACAAACTCTGGAATCATTTGCAACATGGGCTATCAATGTAATATTGAAAAGATTTCAGTGTTCTTTGGAGAGGTTGCAGTTCCCACACCTCCCAGTCATGCCCATAGCTAATAACATTATTTGATAGTCTGAGGCTCACTATGACCTGAGACAAGATGTGACATCAGCTGAGGCCACTGGAAGTCACAGGTGTGTGCACAGGATTTCTGGGAGACACTTCCAGATGGGAAATGCAGATCCTCTCCTGATACAACCAACCAACCAACCAACACCTTGCAGAAGCCAAGCACTAGGAATCTGCTTATTTTAGGATGTTTTCCACTGGATTTTCCTTCAGCAGGAGGGAGGAGCAGCCTGGCCAGCTTGGTGATGAGTGAGGAGAAGGGACACGGGACCCTGATTGCCACGAGGGAGTTCTCAGATGAGCCTTTCTATAATTTCAGCCACTTAACAGGTTAATTTAAACAGATTCAGTTTTTGGACGTTATCTACAATCTTCCTTCTCATCTCTGGGGAAAAAAGGAGACAAAGCAAACCTGATTGCAAAACACTTCTCAGCACCTGCAGGTGCTTTGTCATAGTCAAGGGATTTGAAGTGCTTTAGATGATGATACTCAGCATCAGTTTTGTTCTCGCCTTTGCCGAGGGAAGGACAAGCAGGAGTGATTGAGCCAGCTGCCTTCTGCTCCTCGTCAGGGCCAAGAATCCCTGGAGTATCTTCCTCTTCTCCCTGGAGGCTCTTTGGCAATCTCATTGCCCTGTGGTGCTGGGGCTTGGGCAGCAGATGCATTTGGCCTTGCAAAGGCTGCTGCTGCTGCCTGACCCCACCCCTGGCTCTGCAGAGAGCTGGAAGGTTTGGGAGACTGAGATGGTTTTATCGAGCTGTGGGTGGACGTGGAGACAAATTGTTCTGCTGATGCTCAGAGCACTCCAGCATGTGGCTGTGCTTGCAGTCCAGCGTGGCTTCCTTCCAGATAAAATCCTTGGACAAGAGGGACAGAAAAAAATCCCACAGCCATAAATTTGAAGCTTTTCCCCCCTCCCCACGATGCTGCCACTTCTTAGGTGGCAGAGATGGACCGTGCCAGTCACCAACCACTCCCAGACCAGAGAGGGGCAGGTGGGACAGCAGAAGGAATTTCTCCATGGAAAGGGTGGTCAGGATTGGAAGGGGCTGCCCAGGGAGTGCCCAGCTCTGGAGGTGCCCAAGCAATGAGTGGATGTGGCACTCAGAGCTCTGGGCTGGGGGACAAGGTGGGCATCGGGCACAGGGTGGGCTCGGTGATTTTGGAGTTGTTTTCCAGCCTTAATGGTTCTGGGGTTCTGTGAAGTGCTGGGTTGTCAGGCACCTTGAAATGTGTGGAATTTCCCTGAAATCAGTGGGAAAGGCCATGGGATGGGTCGGTTCCTCTTTCTGGCTACAGAAGAGCTGTCCCAGTTGCTCTCTCCGAAACAGTGACAGGAGCTACCAGAACTCAGCCTTTAATTTTAATTACCAGTTAGGTCGAACTTCTGCCTTTCTAGTTTTGTTCAGGGATTCCCTGTTCTACCCCTTTTGTATTTGGAAGATGTTGTTCTACAGTTATAAAAAAATTCAACTTCACTGCTTTTATCTGCATTTCTTTTTGCAAATAACTTCTAGAACAGAGAGAGGCAGCATTTACTTGTTTTGGTTTGGGGGTAACTGGGAATAGCCAAGGCTTATATCCCTGTCTTAAACAAAGCACACGTGCACAGTCACACTGCTGCCCTCCAAAATACTGCCCTCCACCAGGGAAATGGGGCTCAAATGCTCTCCAGGGTCAGAGAGGTTCTCTTTTGTAGGTTCTGAAATTTGCAATGTGAGGCCATTCTTTTGGGTAATGTCAAATTACAGAGCATCCATACGGAATATTTTCAGTCAGAAACAATCCTGATTTGGAAAGCAAAAAAGATTTGGGGAGAAGATATGATTCATGCAACCTTGTCTCCATTTATTATGGAAAACAAAAGGGGCAGCTTGTCATTAACACGATTTCGTCTTCTTTCTCTTTCTTCAGCTATTTACACATCTTTGTATTTAATAATAACCCATAGTTAGGTGCTTCTGAATAGCATGTTTTCCTATTTAGCACAAGAGAACCAGCTGATATTTAAGGCTTTGTTTGTGCTGAATACTGCCTTGACAAGGAGAGGAGTTGTCATTAAAAGGTTCCATCTGTTGCTCACCTTGCACAACTTCTGATGGCAGAACTAAGGAAATTGCAGCTGAATTCACCAAGGCCACTTCTGTGACTCCTTAGAGACTTCCCAAAATGTGTTGTAGCCTTGAGGGATGCAGGTCCCAAACCTTAAAGCCATCAGGCCTGACCTCAAGAGCTCCCTCCTCATAGAAGGATTTTGTGTTTGTGCCCCACAACCCTTTGCAGAGGGGCAGAGTGAGCCTTCAAACCCCTCCTGCTTCCCTCAGTCCAGCTTTTATGAATCTGTGCTCTTTGTTTTCTGGACTGGTTGTTATTAATTTATACATATATATATATGTGTGTAGAAATATATTAACAACCTATAGGGGTAGTATTGCTCAGGATTTTCTTTATGTGAGCCAGTGCTGCCTTTCCTCCTGCAAGCCACGCCAGGTTGTGTGGAAGGTTTGGAAAGACTCTCTGCTAACAGGGTGTCCAGAGATCTGCCACTGCTCTAAATTCACCTCCTGCCTGCTGGGTTATTGCTCCTTCCCTGGCTAATTAAATGTCAGAGCATCAAATATTGCTTTTCCCATTTTGCAGTGGAGATGTGAGATTCGGTGCCTCATTCCTGTATCTTAATGACAAGATACTTGTTCTCCTCAGACATGATTCTCTTTTCTCACTCCATGAAAAGCAGGGCAGGGACTCATGGCCTGGGAGTCTGAGCATCCTGTTTTCTCCTCTGTAGCCGGGCAGGTATTTTTCTTGAGCCCTCTTCCTTCAGTGTGAAGGGGGAAGGGAGGAGTGAAAACAGGAGCTCTGCAGATGGTCCCCTGCCCTCTCCGCCGCTCAGCAAATGGCCCGATGGTGAAGAATGAAGAACTGACACCGAGTTTGGAATTTCAAGAAGCTCTTAGTGCCAACCTGCCACTGGCAAACATTGGTGGCTAAGCTTTCCTAATAGCAGCCCTGGCTGGTAATTCAGGGGAGAGTACAGCTGAGTGCTTCCTGCAGTGCAAAATAGGGGATAATGAGGAATAACTCCTGGAGGCAAAATTGCCAGGGCTTGATTTAGCCCATTTCAGTGTTATGTTGCTGCTGCTGCTGCTGCCCAGGGTGTGCCCTCAGGCCTCTTCTCTTGGGGATGGTTTGCCAAAAGGGGCTGCTCAAAGGCAAGAGTTATTTTGAAGAATTTCCTCGTGTCGACGCCAGTTTTTTCAACCCCTTTCAAAGGCAGAGTCTGAACACAGCCCCGTGTCTGCTGTGTCCTCGTGCCACACTCCCCTCTTCCAAAGGATGGCCTTGCAGCCTGCTTGTCCAAGGTTGGGTGATTCACTGCCTTGCTCAAGCTCTAAACCATCCCTCTGGGTGTATAAAGGGGGAGGATTTTGGTGAGTGCTTGGTCGTTGTTTGCAGCCCTGGGCACACACGGATGTCGGCAGGTGTAGCCTCAGCCAAAAGCATCCCTGGCCTGGGACACAGAGGGGTGTGGGAAGCCTTTTGCTTTATCCTTACCCTGGACCTGCTGCCCAAGACTGGGAACAGAGCAGGGGACTGTTCTAGAGCTGTCCCAGGCCACCATGAAAGGGGGGGAAGGTGAAGAGGCAGCTGGAATCTTTCACCTTTTAAAACGTTTGCTTCTGTCAAAACCAAAATATCTGTTTTGACTGATGAAAGGTTCAAAGTTCCAAAAGGAGGTTGTGGGAGAAGAGGCTTCTTTTTGTCACAGAGCTCTTCCCAGTGTGAAAAGACCATCCTGGAGTGTGGAGGACCCTGGTTCCTCTGTCCCCCTCTAAGGGATCCTGCAGTTGTGTTCCACAGCCTTCAGAAGAGTGACCCAACTTGTCCTCCTGGTTGTTTTAGCTCTCTTTGATTCCACAGCCAGTTTATTATTGTTTCAAACCTTTCAGCACTCACAACTTGCCCTTGCTGAGCCCCAGCCAGGAGCTGGTGGACACCCTGGACACAGTCACTGACGAGTTTATCATATTCTGTCCCATTTAACCCCAAATTTATGGCTCCTCGATCCTATACAGCTTTGACGGGCTGCTTTTTGATAGCCTGAAATTAAGGTAGCGTCTGGTGCCCTCTTGTGTCACAGAGGAGATGGAGAGCTGTCATTTACCTCGGAATAATGTGGTTTAAACTTTTTTGGGCATGTCATTGGATGCAGCATCGGTATTAACAAGGGGAGACCACCAGGGGACCGAACTTTTGCATGAAATCTGTTTTAAGCAGCTGAAAAAAGGAGTTAAAATATAACTTGGTGCCGTGTCACCAGCTTGAGCAAAGCTTTCCTGACTCCAAGACAGGAGAAACAGGAAGGAATTGTGCTGCCTAAAGGCAGACAAATCGAGCTTGGGTTGAACCTGAGAGGAGCTTTTCACTGCTTGGTTTTTCTTCAGCACACTTTCACAAAGCTGGCCTTGCCAGGGTTGGCTCACCCCTTCCAGGTAAGTGATTTTACCTCTGTCTGCCAGGTTTGGACAGGGTTGGGAGCAACCTGGGCTAGTGGAAGGTGTCTCCTGCTTGGAATGAGATGGTCTTTCAGGTCCCTTCCAACCCAATCCATCCTCTGATTCTGTGCTTTCCCTTGGTTGCACACAGTGGGGAGTTCAAAGGAAACTGCTCAGGTAGATGAAGAATTGCTGTTTTTAGAAACATGTGGGTTGTTCCTTTTTCTCCTTGATGGTGACAATGAACCCCTATCAGAGGCAGGAAACGTTTTGTTGTTCAAAATTCAGCAGCTGAGTATTTTGTGCATCGCCAATCACAGAGGAAGGACTAAGAGCTCACTGCTAATTACTGAGCTCCTTTATTTATGTATCAAGCTGCCTCTGTGCTTCACAGATGTAGTGTGCAAAAGAAGTGAAGAAGGAGAAAAGAATATTTGCTTTCATGAAAGAAGCCCAAAAATGGCACCTCCATCAATTAAGCATCGTGTGCCAACTTCATGTGAATGAGTAGATATGTTCTCTCTGCCTCCTGGTTCCTGCTTTATTTTGTCCTTTTCTGGATTCTCCCTCTATTCACTCAAAATGGATGCACTGAATTCAATTCAAAAAATTAACTCCTATTGCCTGAAAAATTTGGAAACCCACATGGAAAATATCTGTTATGGTTTATCTGGTGAAACATATGGAAAATGTTCTTTTGCCACACGTGCAACCAGTAGGGCTCCTGTGAGATTCCAGTGCCTCCTTCCCCTGGGCATCGCAGAGTCCTGCTGGGCTGGACATGCTGCCACTGCCCTGTCCAAGCCACCTCATCCCTCCTCTCCCCCCTGGCCTTCATTTCATAATCACATCTCTAAACTAAATAATAAAAATAAGGTGAAATGATAGTTGAAATTGAGACTCTTGACCCCGCCAAGAAAGGCTGCACCAGGTTTTGGACACGAATTCAACAGGAATGGTTGAATATAAACTGTTCCTTTTTCATATGGAAATATATTATTTCTGCTTCCAGCTTAAGACAAAAATTGCAGAGACCTGGGACAGGCTGAGTCGGGTGGAGCTGTGACCCTCGGGCAGGATTAATGGGTGGAACACTGCAAAAAGGCAGAATTGGTGAGAGGTTTGTGTGCTGAGCATCACTAGATGTCACCCTCGACCTGAATTTCGTCTCTCAGACTCAACTGCTGGTCAGACGGTTTCATTTTGGATTCCTCGTCTTCTGCTCGCTGCCCCCACCCTTCCCACGGGGGATGTCCCAGCCAGTGGAGCATCTGAGGGGGACATGGATTGGACTGGGAGGAGCCCAGGGGGACAGGAGTGGGAGCCCAGGGGGACAGGATGGGACTGGGAGGAGCTCAGGGGGACAGGATGGGACTGGGATCAGCTCAGGGGGACAGGATGGGACTGGGATCAGCTCAGGGGGACACGAGTGGGACTGGGATCAGCTCAGGGGGACAGGATGGGACTGGAGCAGCTCAGGGGGACAGGATGGGACTGGGAGGAGCTCAGGGGGACAGGAGTGGGACTGGGATCAGCTCAGGGGGACAGGATGGGACTGGGATCAGCTCAGGGGGACAGGATGGGACTGGAATGGGACTGGAGCAGCTCAGGGGGACACGGGTGGGACTGGGAGCAGTTGAAGGGTCGTGATGGGCAGCAGCCCTTGCAGACAAGGCAGGGCACAGCAAAAGGCCCCTCTGTGCAGCAGCACACCCTGTGCAGGGATGGTGGAGAGGCAGGAGTGGTTCCCAAGGGCTTCCCAAGGCACCTTTGCAGCAGCTCCATCCCCTCGTGAGGAGTCCCTGGTGCCCTGGAGCAGAACGGGGCTGCTGCTACAACACCCCCCCACCCCTCCTGTGTCGGTCAGACAGGACACGAGGTGCTCCCGCTGTCCCAGGATGATTCCCAAGCCCTTTCCCTCCTCCCCGGAGAGCAGCTGGGCTCAGCAGAGAGGTTTCCCTTGCAGCACACCCTTCTGGCATCGGTTTGAATCGATTAACCGAGAGGGAAAGAAGGAAATTACGAAGGTGTAATTAATGACTTCAGATTAATTGCAAATGTTTGCTCTCAGAGTAGCAGTGGAGCTCTGTTCTGAGGAAGGGCTTTCCCTCGGACTTGGTGAGCTAGCAGGACGTGCTGTTCAGCAAAGCAGCGGAGGGAAAAGACCATCTAATACTCCCGTAGAACCTTGCTAAAAGAAACCTGTCATTTCCCACTCTGAAATGTTCTGTGCTGCTCTAATCACAGCATAGAAAGAAGTTCCTCGGGACTGCTTAATGTAAAAATAAACCCATAGTTCCTCAAGGGCTGAGGACAACAAGGGGGAAGAAGTGAGCACTAGAAATTAGATTCTGAGTGAATGAGTTGCTCTTTTATTGTGACCAAGTGACTTAAGATAGCTGTCAAAAACATATTTCCCAGGATTTCTTTTTAGAGTTTAGTGAAAATTTCCCATCCTCTCATGCTGGGCATGGAACGGTCAGAATTGAGAGCACTGAAAGACAGTATTTTATTAAATATTTCTATGAAAGATCTGGGCTCAGTCAGGCCCTGTGACATTATTGGCCTGTGTTAACATGTTTTCAAACAACAGGACGTTGTTTTAATCAGTTCAAGGGATTAAAACCTGTTTTATTAGCATATACTGGCCTTCAATTTAATTTCTGTTGCCTTAAATATTCCGAGAGAATTCATTCCCAATCCTTTCTTTCCCACTTCTTTGCTGTTGGGGTGTCTCTTGGGTCCACCAGTGCTCAGTGGGTTTAAAGGCTCTTGCTCTGAGCACAGCTGGGCTGGTGGTGACCCTGTCTGAGGTGGCTTTGTTGGCCAGCTCTGCACCCCGATGTTCTCCTCAGCTGCTCTCTGCCTTCCAGCCCCCAACCTGCCTCTCCTGGCAGGTAAATGCAGCTCCTCAGCTGGAAGAGCAGGGGGGATTTACCCCCGTGGGTGAGGTGGGCTGAGCCAGGGACCACCCTCAGCCCGGGCTGCTCCCCTGGTGCCTCTTCTGCTCTGAACTTCTCAACTTCCCGTGTTTCTGTGAAAAACCTGCCCCCGAGCCTTGCCGAGGGAGGAGACCTGTCGTCAACCCCAAATGTTTCGGTTCCTCTCACTTCTTAAATACTGTGCTTTGCAGGAGATGCTTCACAGCTTTTGATTTTCCCCTTTTGCCTCTGTTTGGAGGAGGAGAGGCTTTAAAATCTGAGGAGTCCACCTTCCAGTCGTGTCTGTTCAGAACTCTAAATCTCCAGACTGATTTCTCTGTGGTTTTGTGATGCAATAGAAGCCCCCAGAGAGCAGTGGGGAAACTCAGGTGTGTTTCCTCTGGAGCTGCTGAAGAATTTTTGTCATGGCCAAGGTGAGATTCCAGGAATATCTTAATGCTAACTCCCTCTTCTAATCATGAGACTCTCTGCTCCAGAACAGGCAGCAAAGTTTAAAATGCTCTTTATCTTTACAGGAAATGTGTACATTAAGCTGCAGGTGCCTCTGTGCTTTCCTCCACTATGCCCATGTTCATGCTGGAGTTTGAGGACATGTTAAAGTTTGTGCATAAAAACACTGCTGAGAAAACTGAGCCCTGTATTTGTAGCTCCTCAGGCAAACTTCATTACATTCACCGCAAAAAATGTTTGGGTAACCAACATGTTGGGTCTTCAGATAGACCCAATGTATGGTAATAAATTGTAATTTCAATACTCATGGCTTGGTGATTTCAGGAAGTCCCCAGAATATAAGTATCAGTTGAGGAAAAGCAAACAAACAACTTCTACTTTTTTTTTTGGTCTTTTCACAGAGCTGCCATAAGGAAGCAAAGCATCATTATTGTTTCTTTCAGTTCTCAGCATAAAAGGAAGTAACATTTAATAAAAGCCATTGGCTGCAAGATTTCATAAGAGGAGAAGCAGAGAGAGAGAAGGAGCAGAGTGCTGTGGAAAGGCAGGTGTGATTCATGAAGAAACTGCACTTTGCAGCCCTGTAGGATCCTGATGAACCAAATAGAATTTTCACAGCCATGGATAACACAAGAACCTCAGACACTTTTTCACAGGTAAAGGCAGAAACTCTTCGTGGCTTTTGTGAAAGTGCTATTTGTTGTGCTAACTGGAGGAGGCATTTCAGAGCCCAAGAATGACTCTGTGCTTTATTGGCAAGGAACTTGCAGTAGATTGTTTGATGTTATTGATTATTATGTGATGTGAGCAGAAAGTGGTTGCAGAAGATGTGTATGAGACAACATTTTTCTGTGCTTTATTCTTGAGAATGTTGAAAAGTGTGAGGTTTTCCTGATACAAAGAGAGGCACAAAGAGGTAGAATCAGTCCCTCTATTGCCATGCCAGAGAGGATTTATTAATACCCTGTATTATCTGTGCTAAAAATTTCCATAAGGTAATTGGAGGGGAGAAAAAAAGTGGTCTCTATTATAGGCACAAGCAGTCCTTTGCAAATGACACTGGAATCTGAAGGGGTTGATGTGCCAGAATTGAATATACATCAGCTCCCAGCACTGCTGGATTTGTCTCAGTGCCTGCCAGACACAGAGTTTTCTGCTTCCTTCAATACTTGGAAGTCTGGAAGTCTGTTACCTGGAGAATTGAGTAGTGGAAAACTCTCCGACTGGGAGAGCTGATGGGCTGCATTGGCAGAGGTGCCCTGGTGTGTGACCTGGAGTGAAGAGCAATTAGGAACAGGTCGATTGTGTTGCTGGTGGGCTGAGGAGGTGATGGAGGGGTCTGAGTTATCCTGGGCAGCTGCCAAGGGTGGGGGCTGGGGAGGGTCCAGCCCTGTTTGCATGACTGCCCTTCTTCCTGAGAATGACACACCCACTACGTGGATTTTCCAGGCAAGTTTTTGGGCAAACCCAGAGCAGCTGAAAAGAGAAACCTCTTTATTGCTCTTTGGTTTGTCAAAGAGTTAGAAAGGACAGGCTGCCTTTGGTTACCTCCACACAACACCAACCTCCCTGGCCTTGGGAGGCTTTTGTGTGACAAGTAATCCAGAGACAGAGTCCTTGAGCTCGACACTCATTAATTGATGCACTTGAAGTAGGAGTACCTGAGATGTTCTAAAATTCCAGGTCTCATCTGCTCAGTGTGAGGAGATGCTGAGGTGTTGGATCTTTTTGGAGAAGCTGTGGATGACAGTGGTGTTGGAAAGGAACAAATCCAGCCTGGGAGGGTTTTCCCCTCTCTGCTGTCCATGTGTTTATTCTTGGCACCAGCACAGAGGCAGCTGAGGAATCACTGCTCTTTTTCTTACCTCAGGGACTGCTGGGGAGGTGGAGGGCAGCACAGATGTGGAAACAACCACAGGTTTGCTACCAGAAAGGGCTTTCATGAATGAGAGTCTGAAAACAGGAAACCACAACCAGATGGTGCCACTTCTCGCTCTCCTTCACTCCCCAAGGCCTGCAGCAAAGCACAGGCACAAAGCTCAGGTTGTAGCAGCACCAAAATATTCGCAAAGCTCAAGTGCAAAGTTTTAAAGTGTTTTAAACTTTTTGTGGACTCCCTTTAAAGCTTGACTGTGTGCCTGCCTGAGGCTTTTCATGTGAGTCTTCTGAGAGCCGGGAAGATCAAGGTGCAAGGTGGAATGGCTGGCAGACCTTTTGCTTTCCACCCTGCCTTACTTTAATGAACTGTTTTAAAGGATTTTATCCCCGTGGCTTTCCCCCACAATTTTCATTAGACTTCTTTTTTTTTAAAGGTCACCTCTCTTAGCTGATGGATTCCCTCCCTCATTTTTCTTCTTTCCCTGATCTTTTCCAAGGCAGCTCAAAGCAGATTTTCCCTGTGTATTAACCAAGGGATCC
The DNA here is from genome assembly GCA_013399695.1 of Formicarius rufipectus. NCBI lineage: Eukaryota > Metazoa > Chordata > Aves > Passeriformes > Formicariidae > Formicarius > Formicarius rufipectus. Next base: position 4,728,215 of record VXAU01011327.1, read on the forward strand.
ATTCCATTCAAATAAGGCCAAATGATGCCCTATCTTCTGAGATGTATATTCATGAAGGTGTCCCCAGCCCTGTGGGAGCAGCTCTTGCAGCCTCTGAGATGGGCTATTCTTGGCAGACCACAACTGAGAAATGATGCTTTGCTGATCTCTTGGGGCTTCTCATGGCTTGGCTGTCCAGAACAATCTGCCTCTTGCAGTTTAACACCAAATATCAGAGGAACTATTTCCTGAGTTTAAGAAAGGACTCTAAAACTCACCTTAAAGAGATGTCCAGAGAACTGATCCTGAGGAATCTAACCCTGCTTGGAAAATGTAGTGTCCTTTAGTAGGCAAGTACTCAGAACAGAACAAAAACATTTCTACAGACAAGGATCACACTTTGCTAAATCTGCTGGAGTTTAGGAGGAGATTGATAAGGACAAAGAGCCCCTTTTAACCTAAATATTGTGCCAGGATGATTTGTTAACAAACCAGAATCCTGTGGAAAAGGAGAAGTCAGGTCAGAAATGATACATGAGCAGGTGGATGCTCCTTGGGGATTTTCCATGAGCTCTTGCTCGTGTTTTGATTAGAACATAATGAAAGGTTTGTTCATGGAATGTTCCACCTAATTAATGTAAAATTCATGAGGACCCTGGATCTCAGCTAAATGTGCATGCAATCAGTGTTACATTCTCTGTGCTGCACTTCATGTGTTTGCTCAGCAGGTGTTAACTCAGATGATCTAATAAACCTGGGCTGTAACGAAATGAGCCTTGTTCAGCAGTTAATAATTGGAGCAGCCTGGTTCTTGCTTGATATGAAGCTTTCTTTCACAAGATATTAGGGCACAAGATGAGATTGTAAGCCTGTGAGCAGAAAATGCACGGTTTTCTCCAAAATGATTAGATGTTGCTGTTAAATAGTCCAAGATTAATTTGACTGTCATGCTAATAAGCAAATATGATAATCCTCAATAGTTCTTATCACTGTGGATTATTTTAATTGCTGTAGCTAAAGGCAGAGAACATTATTATTTTAACAAACTGGAATATTTCTCTGTGAGCCACCCTTTTCTATTTTGGCCCATTTTGTAGTATAGTATTTAAATTATACCTCAGTACACCAAGAAATTGCTAGGTAAGTTCACACTTGAGTATTGTTTTGAAATCAAGGATAATTTAAAATACTCAGGACACACACTGCATGTTTCTGTGGGGGCAGGACACTGAAATCAATGAGAGTTCTAATTTTCCTCTTGCACTCAATGCTCCCAGAGTAAAACTGTCCCTGAAGGTCTTGAAAAACCTCCCTTTAAGTTGCACCTGCCTGACATGAAGTGAAGCAGCAAAGTCAGTGGAGCCCAGGATTTTCAGCAATGCCACCAGGTTTTTGGGTGGCCAAAGGTGTCACTTCCAGCCAAAGGTTTCTGGGTGGCTCCTGCTCTTTGGTGCTCCATCCCAGTGGTGATGCTGAGCTGGTCCTGCTGAGGGAGCACACGGAATAAGGGATTTCCAGGGAGCATTTCTGCCCTGGAAATAAACACTTATAAGCTGGTTGAAGTTTCCTAAACTCTCTTAAATCCCTGACTGCCACTTTCCCCTGAGAGGGACGCTTTGAAGAGCAGTGAAACCAGCTGTTGTTTGCACTCAGGCTTGGTCTGAATTAACATGCAAAACAAACGTGGAAAATGTGGCTGAAAGGAGGAGGAGGAGGAGGGTGGGTATGACACAAAACCACTAAGGCAACCTGTCAAAGCACCAGCCCTTCGCACCCCACGGTGTCCATGAAGCTTCTAAAAAGATGCTTAGCAGTGGGAGATGCCAGAGTTTCCTCCAGGGCAGCTCAGTGTCACCCTTCCTGTTTTCCAAAGCTCTTTTGCTGTAGTTTGAAGCGTCCTTTGCTCTGATGCCACCACCCAAGGAGCAGCCTGCTCCTCAGCCTCCTGCAGCAGCTCTGTGTGGAGCTGCAGGCTGTGCCATCCCAGTCCTTCCCCTCTGCCCCGGGGAACCCCCTTTTGCCAAAGCTCTCATTGTTCTTGTCCCTGGAGGCGTGGAGAACTTCCCTCCCTCCTCCAGCAGAGTCCTCTGTCAGTGCTGCAGGATGAGTCGTGTTTTGGCTGCTGGAACCTCCCTGAGGGATATTCCCTTTTATTGCCACAGCAGTGTTGGGAACTGGGGTCACTTTGCAAGCTGCTCTAACTTCTGGGCCTTTTTTTTTTTCCTGCAGAAAATATGTGCTTCAGCCAGTGCTTGTGAAGCTGCTGAAAATCAGGGTTCCCCCCCACCACCACCTCCCCTGCTTGCTGAATTGTATATTATTGCTTCTCTCATTTGTCAGGGTTGTTTTGGATTTGAATCCCCCTCGCAACTTCCTTGAAATTCTTTCCCCCTTCGTGTCAAAGCCTGCAAATTTAATACCCTAAATCTCCAGTCCATCACTGACTGGATCACTAATAAAAAGCTGAAGAGTACGAAGTGGAGTCAGTCTCCTGTGCAACGCTCCTGATTTATCCTTTGGGTCTCCCCAGTGAAACTCCAGTAATTACTTTCTGAGTGTCATTTCCTGACAGTGCTCCTGGAGCAGGAGGGGCTGTGCTGGTCTGTTAAGTGTTGATTGAGGGGGGAATCTGAAGTGTTTGCTTCATGTGAGACCTATAAAATGTCAGTTTTTCAGAGGGAACTGTGAGAGATGCTGAGGCTTTGAGATTCTTCAGGATGGTGATGTTTTCCCTGCTGAAAGTGGGTGGAGTGGCTGCTGTTGGGCACTGTGCTTTGGACATGTCACTGGGCACCAGTTTACATTGGAAGTTCCTACATATTTTTGGGAATAGCTCTTTGAGATTTATTTATGTTGCCACAATCAATCTCTCTATGCCTTTATACCAATAAGAATAAATTACAACAAAGGATCTTTAGGCTCCTCCAGCTCCTACTGAAAGTGCCAGAACTTCCAGGGTTTCCAAGGAAATCAAGGTGCTGTTTGATGAATCCCTTCTTCTCTGGATAAATGTTGACAGATACTATTGAGCCAGATATAGATCTGAACAAATAATGCAAAACATTATTACAGGTGGATAATTTATTTGATGAATAGCAGCTCTGTTTGACAAATAATATTAGTCTGTCTCCAGGACTGGCTACGAAGGATGGTATTGCCAGAGCTAAACATCACATCAGTCACCTGTATTGGTATTCCGTGTAAATGGCAAGTGAAGGCCCTTCAGAAATGCCAGGCACTTCCCTGAAAATATGTGGGAACACTCAGTACACTTTGGGCCAAGTTCGGTGGAAGTGAATACATTCAGAGGTGAAAGTGGGACTTTAAAACAAGCCAGGTTGTGATCACTGCCTTTAAAATCACTTAAATGACATGTTCAACATGCAGGCAGAGTGAGTGCAGCACAAATATCCACTGTAAACTGAGCCATGCCTTTGATTTAAAAAAGAAGAAAAGACAGCCATGTTCTCTGTAACAGCACAGCTTGGAAGTTGCTGCTCTAAATTCCATCCCAGCACTTAATTTTAAGCTTCTCTACTCTACTTGTCTTGCAGAAAGTGCTGTGCACTGTAGCTGGGAGGCACTGCCTCAACTGCACATCCCCAGAAGTCTTTACCTCAAAGTCATTTTATCCTGCTGTTCTGGATAGAGCCCAAATTCTGGATAGAGCCCCACATCCTCTATTATTGAAAGCTGTATTAAAAAACAGGTTCCAAAATGAATGAGGACACGATCTGGTGCTGGATAAAAGATATCAGGCATGTTGGTTAACCCAAGCTGTTGGTCTGTGTGGACAATATCAGCCCTCAGAGTTCTGCCCAGAAGCTCCTGAGATCTCTGTAATGCACCATGGAGCCACTGCTTGACCTTTTTCCCTTGGCTTGAGCCCCCCTGGGAGCCCTGACCCGAGAAGGGCCAGGAGGAGATGCTGTGGAGCACAGAGGATGAGGAGCAGGTCCTGCACAGCCAGGAGCTGGGGTGTCTTTTCTCCTTGCAGGGAGCAGATGAGGATGTTCTACACTGTTAATGTTTAATAAGGACAAGTGTAAGGAATGCTTAACAGGGAAAAGCTTCAGCAGACTTGAATAAGAATCACTCCTCATTAGTGCAGGGAGCAGGATTTCTGCCTGGCTTGGCTTTGCTGGCACAGGAAACGATGGAGCTGATGCAGATGAGCTGTGATCTCCTGAGCAGAGCTGACCTGGTGTCTCCCCCAGTGGTGCCTGTGCTGAGGGGCAGCCACAGCTCCTGCTCTCCATCTCCAAGGGGGTACTGCTCACCTTCCAGGAGCATTTTTGCATTAGACTTCTGTCATATTCTGGTGATTCAGACAGGAGGGGCCTCAGAAGCAGAATAAGCTGAGTTAAAAAGATCAAGTTCCTCTGTAGGTGGTGAAGGGAAAGAGCTGCCAGATAACAAGGCAAGGATGAATTGCCCCCTGGAGAAGGCCAGGTAGCTCAGGTGAGTGCACAGCAGTCCCAGCCAGCCCCTGGTCACCTGGGGATGGGAATCTGTGTGTGTGAAGGGCTGGGAGTCAGGAAGAAGAGGCAGAGGAACACATGGGCTACTACATCCTGAGCAGTTACCCATGTCCTGGGTGCCTTGCTCAATCGGCTGTGAATGGCTCAGATGATGTGGCTTTAACCCCTTTTTTCTTGATTTAGGCTCAGGAAGGTCAGGGGACCTTGCTGGAGTCACTGCAGTGATATTTCCACCTTGCAGACACCCCATGCAAACCCTTTCCCAGGTCCTCTGAGGGGCTCCTGAGCTGGGTGAGTGGAGAGGGCAGTGCTGTGCTGGCAGCTGCCCCAGAACAAGGCAGAAACCTCCTGTCTCACCACTGGACACACTTCAGACCATGCCTGGGCCAAGAATGTAAAATTCTCTCATTCCAGGCAGTGTCTGGAGCCCCACACTCTTCCTTCAATTGTGAGCGTGGAGTTTTCTTTCAAATCCCTGGGCTGAATTCTGGGTGGGTGATGAAAATTTAATCTGTATTAAACAAGCTGCTCTAACCTGGCAGGTGAATGGATGCATTATTAACACAATCTCATGGATTTCCTTAATGTGCCTGCTTTTTATAATAGCAACATTGGATTTTTTTTGCCTAGTCTTGTGATCCAGCCTTGTATAAAAGGTGCCCCAGTCACATTCTATTAGGCAACACGGCACAGACTGACTTGGTGACATTTTGGTGCATAATATGACAAATTTTTGTTTTCTTTCTAAGAAAAAACAAGCACAAGAATGAACACTACAAAAATTGTGCCATGCTGGGAAACAAGCCCTGCAGACACAAAATGATAAAGGTCAGGATCTGTTACTCATGCCTTGTTTGCAAGTGAAAACACCACGTGTGGCTGTCAGAAACCTAAGCGAGCCAGACAGACCTCTGACAAATAATTTTGACAGTTCCCATAAGCTGAAAAGTGCCTTTCTTGCCTCTCTTGCCTTTTGAAGTGTTTCCCTCCTGCTTGCAGATGTGCAGAGAGAAGAGAGTTAATAGAGGTGGTAAAACAACAGGGTGCTGTTAAAAATAAGCTGCCTTTTTGTGCTCTCTGGGGAATGGGCTCTGTCAGAGGTGTGAGTTCCTAACTGAACCTCCCCGAGTCTGAAATACACAGAATTATTTGTTTCTCTTTTGTAAACATTCTCTTCATACGTTGTTAAGCAAATTAAGAGGTGTTCTCTGTTGTTTTCATGTTTTGGGCAGAATTTTATCCTAAAGGAGACTTCGGCCAAGGTGAGGAGAATGAAGAGTTGAGAACTTCACAGAGCCAAATTTGCCTTCCTTTCTGCAATGTTTCTAAAGAGAAAACATTAAAAATGACATGTGAAAAAAATGTCTTTGTAAAATGTGAAAAACTCTTTGCCCCCTTCTCCATGCCAAAAGGCCTGAGAGGCAAAAGTACTCTACCCCTTCCTGCATAAATGACACCTTGCACTTTAAAGCTGCCAGAGGAAACGACATTTTTCCATTCAAATACACCCATATTTACTCCCCCAGAGCCTGTTGGGTGGGGAATTACCTCGTTAAGATCTAATCCTGCACGGTGCCTGTGAGGTGGTAAATCTGTGGCCATTTCAAATTCAAGTTCTGAGTTGTGGAGGTCGTTGTAGGAGCCTCCTGTGCCTCTGCAAAGGGGAATGAATTATCAGGCTGCCTTCATTCTCTGCTCCCTGCTCCCATTCCTGTTTGCAGCTGGGAGCTGTGCCATAAGTTTCCTTTAGATTAGCATTGAAAATTCCAAGGCTTTAAAACCAAAGTATTTCCTTTACTCCCAGGTTTTATTTGTGGGCTGTAAAAACAAAGTGTCTGCTGATCAGAAGCTGGTCAAGATGTTAGAAATTTGGGAGGCTGAAGTGTGTGCCGTGGGGTGTGGCTTGGAAAAAGGGAGAACCTCTGTGGATTTACTGGTCCCTGACCTCTGTGGTGGGACTGGGTGTTTTTGTGTGGACCTGTGTCAGGTGACTGTGGTGCTTGGGTGGGTGGAGGTGTTCAAGGAACACATGCCTGGAGATGATCGATGAAAACACACCCCTGGAGGCGTCCAAGGAATGACTGGATGTTCCTTGCACAGAGACTCAGGGCTCTGGGCTGGTTGGCAAGGTGGGGATTGGTCACAGGTTGGGATGGCTGATCTTGGAGGGCTTTTCCAGCCTCAGGGATTCCATGTGATCCTGGGAGGATCTCGTGCTGTTGGGCTGTTCAGCAGAGGAGCTGCTCTGTCTGTGGAGAGGCGTAGGCAGAGCAGGAGCAGGTCATCCAGCAGCTCCTTCCCAGCCCTCCTGCCCCTTCCCTTTGCTCCTGCACAGCCTGGGGTGAGCTCTTTGCCTGGATGTCCACCTGGAAGAGTTGGAAAAGGATGATTTGGAAGAAAGACTTTCCTGCAGTAACTCCTCTGCTGAGGGTGAAGGTGCTCTCCAGGGGAAGGGAACCCACCCGGGGTGTTGGAGCCAATTGAGCAGTGGAGCTACTGCAGAAAACACCCCAAGTTCCTGAGCTCTGGTGGGAAAACCTCCACACTCCTTCCCAATGCCCAGTTCTGCTGCTGTTGAGCACTGGCTGTCACACACAGGTCTGTCTCAAAGCACAGTTGTTTGTTCCTGCAACAAAGTCTGTGAAAGAGCTCTACCAGTGGTGTCACAGCTGGACTTCTGGCCCCTGGTGACTCCACTTGCCTCCTCTCTTGGCTTGATTCCTGTTTTTCCTTGCAATGCCCACCTGGCTCATCAGGAGTGACAGAAATTCGTGGGTGAGTTTATGGGCAGCACGTGAAGCTGCTTTGGCACAAGGAGGGGGAAGTGGAAGCCCAGCTTGTTAAGGAGGTTCCCCAAGTTCACGTGACAGCTGCACCTCCTGCTGCCCACGGCAATTTGTCCCCTTTTCACCCCGAACATTTTAAATGCTCCTGAGTTTTCTTGCATGTTGTCTTGCACACAGGGCTTCACTCTGGGTAAGACACAGGCAAGCATGCAAAACTGATGCCTTCTCTTCTTGCAGGTTTTCTAGCTAAGGAAGGTTTCCTTCTGGCAGTTTCATCTCCAGATGTTGCCGCCCTATCCCCTAACATTGTAAAAAATCCCTGTATTTTTGATGTCTTGTGGCCTTCCCCTGAGTTTCAAAGGGAGATCATGTTTGCTGGGCAGGTTGGTGATAGAATATAAAATAGGAATGAAATTGTAATTTTATGGCAGGCACTGGAGTTGGGACTGGCACGAGCCCCCTGTGTCCTCCACAGCCACAGGAAAAGGTCTCTAAAAGCATTTGATTGACTTTTTTTGTTCCAGCTAAGCCAGGAAAAGATCCTCAAAATTATGAACATGGTGAAAAATAAAGAAGTGAGCATCGAGGGGGCTTTGCATTTGGCCCAGAAAGAGGTGTATGCTGAAAAGGTAAGGTCCCTCCTCTGAGCTGTATTGTGAGATATTCCAATGTGGGAGGACTAGGGGCATGTCTGTATTGTTTCACAGGTACAATCCCAGCTCCAGCAAACACCTGCACTCGAGTTTCCAACCAACCAGGACAGGTACTAATGATGCCCATGTCCTGTGTGATGGGCGTTCCATGAAGGTGCTGCAGCAGGGGCAGGGACACCTTCCACCAGCCCAGGTTCCTCCAAACACTGCCCAGCTTGACCTTGGACACTTCCAGGGCTGGGACAGCCACGGCTTCTCTTCCAGTGACTCACCACCCTCACAGTGGAGACTTTCTTCCTAATATCCAATCTATCCTGACTCTCTGTCAGTGTGCAGCCATTCCCCCTTGTCCTGTCACTCCATGCCCTTGGAAACAGTCTCTCTCCATCTCTGCTAAGGTGGTTAACAAAGGCCAGGAGGATTCCAGGTGTCTCCACTTGGAATTCTGCTGCCAAACCCCCAGTGCTGTCTGAACACCGAGGGAGATTCCACCTGAGAACATGTTTGGCTTTGGGTGGACAACCATGAGCCCCGTGCTGGATGTTATTGCTGATTTGAATCCTGTTTTTCAGGATCCCCAGGACTTGTTAACTGGATCACAATTTAACTTCATTATCTACAAATACAAACGCTATCGGTGGCAGAAGCGAATTTTGCAGGTAATTAAAAAAAAATTCTCCCTTTTGGAGCAATCTATGAAAACATTCTGCTCAGCTTGCTGGGCAAGTGTTAGGAGACTGCTTAAAGAGATCCCCAGTTTCTGCACTGGGTTGGATGAGATGAGGAGAATTTAAAAAGCAGTAATATTTCAGAGTGATAAAATGATGCATATTCATCAAAAAAGACAGGGAGACACAGCTACAGTGAATATCTGTTTGTGGGGGGAGACACAGCTACAATGAGTATCTGTTTGTTGTGTCACTAAAGCAAATATTGTACAGTATCTTGAGGATGGGATGTCATTTTCTTATCCTCTTGAATCCAAGCTGGTCCTTCATCTGAATGCCTTTGCACAGTGACATTGGGATGCTGTCTCTGCCTTTCAATGACCAGAAATAATGGAGTGAAGCAATGAAGAATTTTCTATTCCAGATTGATTTCAACACGAGGACCATCTTTAACATTGAGAAAGGAATCATTAAGAAACAGTTCCCCTTCTCTCAAGTCAAAGCCTGTGAAGACACTGAGAGGAGGCGCTTCAGCATCGTGTTCCATGGCAGGCAGGATTATGAGCTGGAAGCTGTGTCCCTTGATGACAAAAGGAAGGTGAGTTCTTACCATGGCAAAGCCAGACTGCTGTAAATAACCAGCTGATGTGCTGTGAGGTGCCCAGCAGCTCCCAGTGTTTTCCATGCTGTGCCTTGTGCAAGGAGAAGAGGAGGAATGTCTTTATCACCTGTGTGTTCGTGCCCAGGACAGAGGGAATGGGAGTTCAGGATGAAGTTTGGCTTTAGGAGTTTGGCAGAGTTCACTGGAGATGCAAAGTCAGCCCAAGACATGATGTGAAAGTGGATGTAACTACACTTTGAATGTAACCCTTCTGAGAGTGTGTGAAAACAAGCCAACAGCTCTTATGATGTGCACAGTTGAATCTTAATTGAGACTTCCTAAGCACTTCTTCCCCTCTCTGTAAGGGATTTCTTAGACTGTCTGCTTTTCAGACTGAGCAAGGTCGTCCTGACGCTGTGAAGACTTAGGAGTTTATCTTTTACCATCAAAATAAACTGAATGAAACAATTGGCAGAGGAAGGCAGGCTTGGTATTACTAATTGTTTAATTAAATGATTCAGTGTTGCAAGATCTCACATGTGCTGCTTCAGATTGAGGCTTTAGCTCCTTTTGAGTTCTACTGAAACATGAGAAACTCAGGTCTTGAGCTTTCCCCCTGAGTGCAGGTACCCCCCGTGCCCAGCCAGGGGAGGGAACTCCTGGAGTTTGTGCAACTGAAACCTCCTGAGCAATTTAGGCTGAGGTGCAAACTTTAAACCTCGTGGAAGAATTTGCATCCCAGCTTCTGCTGTGATCCAGTTTTAGGGTTTGTTTTTCTTTTTTCAGCAGGATGAATTCCTCATGAAACAGCAGTTCACCCTACGTGCAGAACCCTTCCTTCCAGACGGGCAGAACCTCATGGTTGACTAGCTCACTTTTCAAAACAGATTATTTAGCAGGAGAGCTCAAAAAGGAACATGCATTTGATAGTAAGAACATCAAATATGAGCCTTTACAACACAGAGCTCTTTAAATTCACACCCACCTTAATCCTTGCTATTTTCCTCTTAGCCAAACCTTCATTTTTCTGTGGGTTTGTCTGAGATTTCCAGCTATCTCATTCGGGTGCTACTTGGGCTTGAACTGGTCTGAACAGAAACTTTGTCCTTGATTGCTTTATGTATGACTTTAAAAAGGAAAGATTTACAGTAACCCTTTCAAAATAAAATTATTGCCTCCTTACACTGGCAGGTTTAGAATTGTGGGCATAAAGCCAAATTGCAGTTAAATAGTTTAGCATCAGAGAAAGACCTTATTTATTTTATGTTAATTTATTTTACTTATTTGGCTGTGGCTTAGAGAGTTGTCTGTCACCTTTGTACTTGAAAAATCCGACTATTGATGTCTTACTCCAGGGAACTAACATGGAAAACATTCTGTCTCTGCTGCCACTTTTTATCCAGATAATATACCTCCTGAGCAGAGTTTTACAGAGCAATTCATGCAAGAGAGCAGTGGAGTCCTGCCCTGGGAGACCTGCAGAGGGTGATGTGATACACGAGGGGCTGCTGGACTTGCAGCAAAACACTTCTGCATCCACTGAATGGGTGAAGTATGAACTCTGGGCTGTGGCTTTGTTAACGTTCCTGATAAATGCATTCAGGTTTTAACTGCTGATAAGAAGTTCATTATCGAATTGCTTTTGAAAGTCAAACGGTGGACGGCAATGGAAACATTGGCCTGAACTTGCAGTGCAGCAGTGATGCCCCACAAAGGAGTTGTGGTGTGTGCCAGAGCCTGCTGGCTGCAACAGCAACACGGCTGTATGATGATGGTGTGGCTCGGAGGGACCTCGGTGGGGGGATTTCTTTGTTTCTGTCTTTACTTTTCCCTGTTACTGAGAGCAGAGGGAACAGGAGAGACTGGATAAGTAGGGAAGTCCTGCTAAAGAATATTGCTGGTCAATTGCTGCCCCAAAATTCAAGATTAATTCTTTCAGTGTTCTGAGCTGCCCCCCGGGGGTGCCCAGCCCTGGTGGCCTGATGGGCTGGGGGGTTTGGAGCCAGGGGCTTTTGTTCAGTAAGGAAGGGACTGTCACCACCACTTCAGCCCCCAAAGCATCACACACCAGCACAACTTCTGCCTGTTCCGCTGCTGAAGGAGTGAAGCAGCCCCGTGGGTTGACATGGTTTGCTCCCCGTTCCACAGACAAAAACCCCCTTCCCTGAGCCACTCCTGAAATCCCTGGGAATTGCTGATGCTGTCAAAGGAGAGGCTGAGAGGGGGGAAAAAATCTGTCTAGCAAAATCTAATGAATAAACTTTAACCTTGTAATTATCTACACGGGACAATTATCTCAACACACCTCCCAGTTCAGGGAAAAATGATTTGAAGTGTTTTTAAAAGGCTGCCATTGTATGTTTTGTAAACACCATCCTCAAGTGTTTCGAGGATTTGTTACCTTGCAACACTTAACGAGTTTGTTAACAAACACAAATTGATTTTTATTTATCTTGTGAAGCAAAGCCCTGGTTGTTTTCTTCTTGATATTAATCCTCTCTCTTTTTTCTTCTTCTTTTATTTATTTTTTTTTTGGCAAAGTAAATAATGGTGGAAGCAGCTGCAGATCCGATTAAACCATAAGTCCCTGCCTTAAAGAAAGGAGAGATCAATATAACTGCCAGCTCCATTAAACAATTCTTATCACTTTTTGACTGTTTATGTGGGAATAGATGCAATTTATATTTTATGTTTAATTCTTCTGGAGCAGCTAAACTTATTTGAATTCCTCCTAGAACACCTTAATCAAGTAGCCACACCTTGAAGAGAGAGTGGAGGAAAAGGAAGGTTTGATAGAACTGTCAGAATGATAAAGAAAGGCAGAAATGCTCAGGAAAAATGAGACCACGAAGCCTTAAATAAGAATGAACCCCCCACACAGTAAAGCCCTTCCTGTTGTTGAATGGAGGACCATTATTAGAGCAGCAGAGGAAAATCCCAGAGGGGAGACTGAAGCAGAAGGTTCTGCTCTAATAGGAGCTGTGCATGGTCAGGCAATTTTTTTTTCCAGGATTAATTTGACTTTTAAGCAGGTTTTATCTAAATTTTGGCACAGTAATTTCTGATGGAAGCCCTCGAGCCTTTCCTTCCAAGTGACTTGTGGGACCAGCATGAATTCCATGGAGCAACAGGATTATCCAGGAGGGAGGGATATTGGGCTAAATGACTGGGAACTGGTCTTGGTGACTTGTTTACAGCTTGGTGGCTACAAAGTGAAACCTGTGAGACCCAAAAACCCTCCAGCCTTGTCATACTGTGCACTGCCCACCCACAGAGTGGATTCCTTTAAAAGCCCAAAAGATCCACCTTCCCAAACAAAGAGGAGGAATAAGTGGAGTGGGAGGGGCAAGACCTGCCTGAAATATCAGCAGGATTTGGGTGATTTTCAGTTGATGGTCAGGTCTTAATTTTAGCTCTCATTAGGCATGACAGGCTGTTCAGATTTTAGGTCACAGTTTACTTCTGTGTCAGATGAGAATAGGAAGCCCTCAAGTAATAAGAACATGCCATAGGTTTTATGCTTTAATATTAATACTTGTTGCCTGTTCCATGGAAGATGCTGTAAAAATGTGGAGCTTTATTGAGGTTACAAAGTGCTTTAATAAAGGCAAAACTTGTGCAAATAAGTAGCCAATGAAGAATGAACTGTATCTCCATCCCTTGTCCTTCAGGTACTTGGTGCAACTCCGTGAGGGAGAGCTGACTTTGTATTGCATTGGTGTGGGAGGAAAGGTCGGGGCTGCAGAGCCTGGGACAAGCACCGTGGCCCTGTCAGGTGGGGATGTGACTGTCAGCAAGGAGAATGGATGCAGCACCTTCTCAGTTCACACCAAAGATCACAATTATCTGTAAGTATAGTTGGTAATGACTGTGCATTTGGTAAAGCAGAAGTATTGAAAACAAGGTCGAGCACCAGAGGATCTCAGTGTCCCGGAATAAAGTAATAACAGTGGGGAAATGAAGCCACCAGAATGGCACAGATCTCACCTGCCACTGCTCTGCAGTGATCTGATGAGGATGTTCAGGAGGAATCAAAAGTACCACGTTGTGGAATTGAGGAGATGAAAGTGAAATACTGCCCACAGCAAGCTGCCTGGTTGTGTCAGTGAAGAGCTGCACATTCAGCTTGGTAGGACACGTGTGTGAGCAGGTCCTGCCTGTGCAACAGGCACAGCGAGGTGCAGCACGTTGTTCACCTTGCCCCGAGGTGGAGAAGAGGAATGGTGAGGTAACTGCGCCACGAAGTCAAGAGATGGCAAAACTTCAGCTCTCTAACCTAAGTCATTAAGCAATTAAGTCTGTCTGGAAAGCTCAGTGAGCAGCTCTGGGCTCCTTTGACAGGTAGAGCTGCTGAGCAGCGTTCTGCTGAAACCGGCAATCGCTGTGGCTGTGTTAGCACGTTATCAGCACGGTATTGACACCTCCTGGCGTTCTGAATTTCAGGTTTCGAATCCCCTTTACTGTCCAAAAGAACCGTCCGGAGGATGTCGGCAAGCTCCAGAACGAGTGGGTGTGTCTCCTGGAGAGGCACTGCCAGCTGTGCCAGGGGGCCTCCCTGCCCCAGGAGGGGTCTCCAGGATGCAGCTCCCCTGAACCTGATTATGAGGAATTTATTGTACCTGTGAGTGAAGAGAGAGACAAGAATCTCCACTTCGGTGTGACTTCTGCAAAGAACAGCCTGGACAAGTGTCCAAGCCCCCACACCAAGCCTGCAGAGGGGGAAGCTGCCCCAGCATCACCATCTCTTCCACTTCCCACAAGCAGGGCAGAGGTGCCACCAGCCCCTCCTGCCCTCCCACAGCCCTGCAGCCTCTCTCCATCTGCAAAGAGGACCAAAGCCTTTCACTGGGATGTTGTTCCTTGTGATAAGGTGAGGATGAAACTGATGGTAACGAAATAATGGTATGAATTGTATTCCATATATAGTACTAAAGGTACAGCTGTGCCACAGACTGACCTTCTCTGTGTTTGGATGGAGCACAGTGCCTCTGTTCTGCTGGCTTTCTGTTTACCCTCTGACTCTCCTATATTTTTAGATTCAAAAATCTGTCTGGGGATCATGTGACCCATGCAAGAAAAAGCTAGATGTCTCCAGACTCTGTGAGCAGTTCCAGATCCAGGACACAGCAGTAGTTTTGGGCAGTGAGGCCTCAGTGAGTCAGCACATCATGTTAGACCGAAAAGTCGCACACAACTTCAGTAAGTGTGTTAAACGACAACCGTGTCCTCCTCCCTGGGCTGAGCTCTGCAAGCATTTGCTCTTTGTACTTCCTGCTATTCAATGAGGCAAACCTGTGTCTAGATCATGTTTTAATTCAGTGCTTTTCTACTGATTTCCAAGAACAGACCTCATGGCTCAGTTGCCCCACACGTCCTCCTTCGTGACGTAGAGGTGGAGCCCAAAGCTGCTTCTCTCCTTGTACAGACACGTGGATGTGCCACTGAGCAGACATGTGGAATCAGGTGTAACACCTGAGGAATCAGTGGCAGACTGACTTCAAAAGGCTTTTCAAATCCTGTGGGTTGTTCAGGTGAAGCAACTCAACAGGAGCAGGTTGGGAGCCCCCACTCTGAGTGCTCTGCTCAGTGTCTCTCCTGCACTGAGGGTGAGAAATTCCTGGAGGTGGATGTGAAATGATGGGAAGGTCTTTCAGTCCCTTTGATGAGAAGTGGCAGATATGAAAGGACCAAGAGTAATTATTCTTCCAGAACCACTCTGATTTCTCTTCAGAGATGGCTTTCCATAAAAGTTCTGTAACCTAGGGATGTTCCAAGAACCGTTACATGTGTCAAGAATGTTGGGCAGTTAATTTTGCAGTTTTAATGATTTCTTCTCTATGAATATTAATAAGAAAGAATGTATTTTGGAGAGTGTGTGGAGTTTTAATTGGGACCTGTAGTTGGGGATAACTTGGAGTTATTTCATCCCTCGACTAACAATCTGAAGGGTTAAAAGGAAGAGAGTGATCCGAAAGTGCTGTTGCGGATAAAAGGATCTTGTAATAGCACTTTTATCTGCTCAATTATTACAGTTTCTTTGAGGAAATGTCTTTCTTTTGGTTTGCAAATAGCACCATTCCTCCTTTTGATCCTGTTCCTCTTACAACTTTTTTTTTTCATTGAGACATTCTACATTCCTCTCTTAATCTTATCCTTAAAGTTCCATCGGTGAGATTTTTGGCACACACATTCTAATGGACATTACTTAGATCAAAAGCTAATTGGAGCCTGAGAATTCTCATTAATCTTTCTGCAAGTGCTGCAAACTGTAAATTTAAATTAATGAATAAAAAGATGAAGTTCCAAAATGCCAGTAGGTTGAAATTTCTTTGAGTGGGTTTCTGAACACAAGAGAAAAATGAGAGTTCTGAGAGTAGATTTGCACATTAAATTCAAGACCAGTGTATGAGAAAATGTTCTGCCTTCATTCTCTGCCTTGTGACTCCTTTTCTACCTCCATTGGTGATGGAGACAAACAGAAATCCAAGAATAACTGCCAAGAAAAAGTGGCTTTGTTGGGAGGAACATCCTCACAAATGGCATCTTATTTCCATTTTCCTGTCCTAATGCACGTTATGAGCCAGCCCTGTGTCAGCACAGAAGTCTTACATGTTACAGAAACCCCCCATCAGATTTTAGGGGTTGAGAAGAAGTCAGCACCTGTGTCTCCTGGTTTGCCTTCATTTGGGCAGTGAGTTTTCTTGCTAGAAGTGAAACAAAGCAAGTAAACAGCAGCAAAACAAATGGAAAATGTAATTCCTTTAACCTTCAAAATATTATAACGTGCCAATATATTGTATTGATGTCTGGGAAAACTTATTTTCAATGTTGAGCTGAGTATAAGAATATGAGCAAGTATTGAGTACCTTCCCAGAACAGTATCTTGATCTGTTTTAAGCATTGACTGGCTTAGGAAAGAGATTTGTTTTCCTTTGCCTACTGGTATGTAAATTTAAAGAAACTACAAAGACTGAGTTATTGCCTTAATGACAGCAGCTGCTAAATATTTTGAGTTTCTCTCCTGTTTGTTAGTTATGGTTTTTTTTGTGTGTGTGTGTGTTTTTTGTTTGTTTGTTTTTTTAATATATTAAGTAGAGATGAGGTATTTTGGTGCTTTTCCTTCCAAGTAACCCAAGAATCCTTTTCTACAGACATTTTTCTGAAAAGTTTCCGTATCAAACCAAGTGAGCTGAAGGAGAAACTGTACCTCGTCCACGAGGAGAGTGGGGGCCTTACAACTGAGCAGATCACAGCACTGAAGAGGTAATTTGGGGGGGGTCCAGCTGGTTTTTTGTGGTCATGGGACCTTTTGGAGAAGGCAAAACCTTCTGCAAGTGTTGGGAAGCTCAGGAGAGAACAGAGGCTTTGGGTCTGTCCTGACTGGGGCTGTCAGAAATCAGCCCCTGCAACTGAGATTTGTGAGTGCAGCCCCAAAATGTCCCTTCTGCCCATGTTTGTGGGAAAGAGGATTGCAAGGAATGGCAGCAAATCCACCACGATTTTGGGGACTAGATCCAGAGAGCAGGGCTAGTAAATAGTAGGGTGTGTCAGTGAGCAGGTGTTATTTTGAGGAGGATTTACAACATCTTTCACCACCTGTTGTGGGATCAGAAATGAAAGATTGAAAGCTGGCTTGGGGACAAGGGAGGCAGACAAGTGTTAAGGGAGCTTTATGGGCTGATGGGATATTAAGAATATCAGTCGGTCTGAGCAGCAGAGATTTGTGGGTGTAAAGCAGAATGCAGATTTCTGTATCTTTAACAGAATTGAACACATTCCAGGAGTGTGAGCAAACAATTGGCAGGTGAAATTTGTAGGAACTGCATTGTGTATCTTTTTGAATAGTTTAGGACATAGAAAGAAAGGAAAGCAGTGGGATCCTGGAATAGTGTCTGTTATATATCCCAGTCCCCATGTGATACTTGGGCTATTTTAAGAAAGGTATTCACACAGGAAAACTTGATGTGAAACTTTCTTGCTTCAAACTGAGAAAAGATTTGAGTGTTTTGCTAAAGTGAGCTGGGAAAAAGATGATCCTGACAAAGAAAGTGAGGAAGCAAATAATTGGCGTTTCTACTTCTCTTGGAATCGGTTCAATTTTGCCCTGCAGGTTCAGTGCAGGATCCCCAGGCTGCTGGAATCCCTGTGACACCACTGAGATCCCTCATTTATGGCTTCTGGGCTCCTTGCCAGCAGCCAACAATAATCATGATGCTAATGAAGCTTGAAAGATCATATCTTCTGCCATGAAGTCTTTCTTTGAGAGCAATAAGGCTGAGGAAATTTCTTTTCTAGCAATGGAATGTGTAAGAGAGACTGAGTGCTGTACTGCTGTGGGTTATGTGGGTTCAAGGATTCCAGCTGTGGGTTCAAGGATTCCAGCTGTGGGTTCAAGGGTTCTGTCCCTGGGATTCTTATTTACTGCCAAAAATCCAGGAATGCCTGTACAAACCTTGCAGTGGAAGGGGAAAGGATTTTCCCCCACCGCAACAGTGTGAGTAAAAGAGATGAGATGCATCTCAGGACTGGGGCTTGGATTTCCATGTGGGAAACCCAAGGGAGCAGACAGACATCCCTGTGGACCATCAGCACTCCCAGGTCTCCCTGGTCCAAAGCACTGGGGAGGACTTGGCAGGACACCTAAAACTTCTGAAGACCTTTCCACTCGGTTTAGATGTCACGGTGGCAAATTTTACCTTTGGGAAGTGTGGCCTCGAGTCAGTTGAGGAGCTGTGGGTGGGACAGGAGTTCAGAGGACAGTCCAGGGCTGGAAAACTCTCCATGCAGGTTGTTCCTGTCAGACTGAGCCTGAGCAGGACCTCAAAATCCCACTGCTGTAGAATCAAAAATGCTATAAGATGTCATCTTGGGTTTGATTTTAAGACTGTGGCCAGTGAGCAGAATGTTCTGCTCCTGTATCCAGTGGGGGTGGTGGGATATTGTTGGAAACCTGAAGACTAATTTGATGGGGAAACCTCTCCATAATTCTCTGAATGGTTCTTTCCCCTGATGTCTTAAAATCAATAGCAAAGCACTCCTTGTCTCTCTAAACTTAATTTTTTCAGAGCAGTGGGATTTTTTTCATTGTGCAAATTCCATTAGAGCTGCATTCATGTAAGAAGATATTTATGGAAGGCATTCATGTGTTCTTGTGCTCCCTTTTTTCATGGCTCCCATTGTTTAATGCTTTAAGCTTTAAACCTTCTAGATAATCTGCCACTTTCATTTTATGTACATAATACATCTGAGGAATTTTATGGGATATCAGACTCCTGATTAAGTGAAGCTTTAAAAAATATGTTTTGAATTTGCTTAGAAAGTCAAACCATTTTCAATGATAAACAAACACCCTTTCATTTGCCAACTTTTTTAAACAATTCATTTATTTCTTGATGAAAAAGGGTGATGAAAAGACTATTTTGTAATCTTTAATATAGATGTAATAATTCAAAACCCAGCAATTATTAAATTGAAATGTCCTATTAAATTATTGACATCAGTAAAAAAAAAGAAAAGCTTACTATTTGTCCTGTATTTAACACGCTAAAATATTTATTTTTTCCATCTCTGATTAAATTTCCCTACTTTTAATGAAAATGTGTAGCTATCCCCATGAATGTTTAATCACACTTGCTACAAATTTAGTAGATTTTCTTAAAGAGAAAAAAGAGAAGATAGACCTGAATACTTATTTAAGATTCTTTACACTCCTTCTCATAATATTTGCTGTAACATCAACTTCATTTTTCCTAAGATAAGCTGGGAATTCCCGTAGCAGCCAGGCAGGCAGAGAGATCCCCAAGGGAGAGCTCTGGGGGGGGGGGGNGCCAAAATTTGAAGACGTGGATTTTCTAGAAATCCCTGGCCCTGGAGAATATTCTGTGACCTCGTGCAGAAGGGAGGAAGGAAGGTGTGGCTCCGTGTGTTGTTATTTAAGCGAGTGAAGCAACCTGTAAAATTCATGGTAAAGAGAAGGAACGTTCCCAAGGACTGGAGGGGGGATTGCTGGGGGTGTGGGCAGGGCCAGGGGTTGGACCGATGGGTGATCCTTGGGTTGTTCTGTGTCTCTGTGATTAACAGAGCTGAGAAACGGCCCTTGGGTGTGAGGCAGCACCAAAAGGGACAGAAGTCCCCAGGGCCACTCCTGTTTCAGGGGTGATTAAAGGAGTTTTAGAGACAATGAGAGCATGGTGGAGGGGGCACTGGTTAATCACAGCAGAGCAGGAAACTGTTCTGCTTCTGTGCTCCCCTTCCAAAGAAGAGATTGGCAGAGAGAAGCTGAGCCTGAACTCCTCAGACTGTGCCTTGTCCCCCTGTGCTCTGCAGAGGTTGTCCATCCAGCCAGTGAAAACAAGGCACGTGTGTATCAAGCACAGAACTGATGAGCCTCCTCAGAAATGAAGTTTTTACCTTTGCTAAGATGCCCTGTGACATTGTAAATCACCTGCAGATGTGCAGGAGCACTCCTGAGTGTTATTCTCAAGCTTTATGTACACACAGGCACTTCCGGGGACAGCAGGTTTGCTTTCCACCACATCGTTGGCTTGAGTGTCTACAAAGTGCCACTGGTTAAAGAATAAACGTGCAGCACATAAACCACACTAACTGTCAGAAATTCCAGTGCCTGGGATGATTGTTTCAGGTGACACCAATACAGAACGAAGAGGACATTCAACTTTGATGCTCTGTTTTACAGATACATGCCAACATCCAAAGACGTAGAGAGGTACCAGTCATTCAAGGGGGCCTGTTCAGAGCTGCACGTGGTTGACCAGTTTATGTTAGAGGTGAGGCATTAAAAGACACCACATGCCACTTCTAGGACATTCTCTGAGGTAAAACCACGACAAGAAGCTGTTGTTTGGAAGTTAAATTGCAATCTCACCCAGAATCAGCATGGGAGGATTATTCTGATGAATAAGCAGAAGGGAACTCTATGGATTCCTTTATTGCTTCTCCCCTTCCTCCAAAGCAGGAGCTGATTTATTCTGAGCTGGGCCTCCAAAATATACAGGCATGAAATGGTATGTAATTAGCCATTCTTGTTCCCCATAAAGGAGAGTCATTGATTGTAATAATGTCTGGCTCCACCAGCATACAGTGTCCCCTTAAATTTGCATATGCAAATGTGCACATCCAGGTGTGCTCCATAACATATCCACAGATCTCCACTGAAGTTATTAAATGAGCACAGACAAGAGGAGAAGGATGATGTAGCTGAATTAGCCAATAAATGACAAACCCTAGATGCATGTTTGGGTGTGAACATGAGTGTTGATTCCTTTGCTGTTCATCTCTGTGCAGATGTGTAAAATCCCCCACTTAGGCCAGAGGTTGGACCTCCTGCTCACCCTGCGGGAGCTCCCCGAGAGCATCCGAGACCTGGAGCCTGTGAGTAACATGAGCCCTTCACAGTGTGTTTGGAACCAAACCCTCCCACTTGGAGAGCAGAGGGCCAAATAACCTCCATGCAGATTTCAGAGTTGGGAAGTTTATTTTAGGGTTTTTCCCCCCTTTTTTTCATTTGTGCATTTAATATCATCCTTTTCCCCCAACGGTTCAAGAAGCTGTTGCTAATGGGGCTGGCAGTGGGAGAGTTTTGCATGAAGAGGGAGAGAAGAAAAGGAAAGGATTTTCAAATGTTTATTTGGTGGTGTTCAACTGTCCTCTTTCCTTGGCCAATGATAAGAGAGAAGTGATTTTTCACCATTACAATTTAATTCCCTTTGTGGGGAGGCTCTTGCGTGAGCTGGAAGAGTCAATGTAAGGACACAGAGCAAGTTTATTTGACCAGCATCTCCTAGAGAGTTACTGTTTTCTGAAGATTAAGGAGGCTGTTCCCCCTAAGGATTACAGGACTGAACTGAAATATTGGGAACCAGAGTTCAAGTCCCTATCTGGGTTTTTTCAGGACAACTTGAGGGTGGGGGGATGCCAAGAACATTGTGCCAGTCTCATGACTGGACCTCCCTGTCCCAAGCCACTGCCTTCCCTGCCAGGCTTTGTCTATGCTTTGGTTCCAGACAAGTATTTGGACAACATTCTGCCTCTGTGGAAATGTTTCAGAGGTTTTGTTCTCCTCCTGCACGGGAATGAAAACAAAATTGGAAAGTTCTGCAAGACCAAGTTGTTATCCTTTGTCTGGCTGTGCTTTAAACCATAGTAACAGTGGGCAAACCTCAGAAGAGCAACAGATGGAAAACCCAGAGGAGGTGTCCACATTTCTGACCCTGCCTGGTGCACTGCTGCACCTTTGCCGTCCTTCACTGAACCAAATATTTCAATATTTAGAAGTATTTCTGTGTTTGCTTTGATGGATATTTAATGTTCATTGAAGAGCTCATTGGTTGTCTGAGTATTTTCCTACTTAAACACACCAATATGTGTTTGTAATGCATAGACTCCACCTAAAATTCTATGGGACAAGCTGAGTGTTGGCTTTCAGCCCCCTCTGGCCCTGAGATGTGCTAGAAATGTTTTAACAACAGCTTTTGGCTCTCCCATGTATTTCAAGCTTTCCCTGTTTTGAAGTTTGTGTGCTGGTGAGTGATGAAAAGAGGTGTGGTGCTAAAAAAATAGGAATTCCCTAATGGAAAACAAAATCACCTCTTGTGTCCCAAGCCCTTAAAGGGAGGTGGCTTTCCTGGGAAAACAGAATTATGTTGAGTTTGACTACAGGAAATTATTCTTCTTCCTTATGGGGGAACTGCTAAGAGTTTTGATAAGTTTGCAGACGAAGGGAGGGAGGTGGAGGCTGGAGAGCTCCAGGCTCTGCTGCCCCCAGTGCCTCACATGTGGGACAAGGAGGTTCCTTCCAACTGCAAGAGACTTTCTGTGCAGAAGCATTTTGGGAGCTGAGGTGGCTGTGGCAGGGCTGGTTTGGCAGGCAGAGAGGATGTGAACTCCTTCTGGGCAGAGTAACTGTGCCAGCACAGCTTTATCTCGGTGGGAGGGTTTCAACTGGTCCTTCCTGAGAAGCCCTGGGCTGTTCCCTGGGGCAGGAGGGTGTCCCCTGGCTGGGAGGGGACTGTCCTCAGGTGGGGACAGCAAGGCTTTGGCCCGGGGAGGGAGGGGACACCGTGGACTGACCACACCTTCAGTGTGAGCTTGGAGCTGAGGGCTTTGTGCACAGACACACTTTCAGTGTGCTGGTAGGAGGCCGACAAGCCTGAGCTGTCAATAAGACACCCAGACTGCACCAAAAACAAAAATGAGAGTTTATTCCTCTCTGTCCACAGTTCCAGTTCTACTCAGGAATGGCAGAAAAGGCACGAAATGTTTCCATTCTTGCATCTTTATGTTCCTCTGCAGAGGGATCTCAGGAGTACAAGAAAGGACTATCTTAACACACACAGACATGTTTTCTAGAAGTAACACACTCCACCAAAACCATCTAACAACCCACAGCAAGAGCTGAGTATCAACCAAGATATATTTTGTATTTTTTTGTGAGTTCACATAATGCTCATCTTTCTTAATTTTAACTTTATTGATAGTATCCTTCACTTGTATCATTGTGTGGAATATCAGCAGGTTCTCCTCTCAGGTCACTGCCGGCCAAGTGAGATCCCATTTGCAGATCCCATTGTTACCACTGAGGCCTCTGTCTTGGGAACTGCTTCTGACCCCTTGGTCTGGAAGCCTGCACGGGTTCCAGTGTGAACTGAGGGGAGATTCATGTGTTTCTTCAGCTGATAAAGCAGAAGATCCAAGCCAGCAAACAGCTGCAGTCCAGCCAGAAGTTTGTGGCTGTCCTGGAATACATTTTAGCTATTGGGAACCATTTAAATGAGAAGGCTGGGAAAGAGATGGCGAGAGGATTTCGATTGTCATCTTTGGCCAAAGTGAGTAAATATTCCCTAAAATCCCATTTAACAAGATATTCTTCAATGTCTGGGATGCAGTTCCCCACCTCAGGCAGCAGCACTGGCAGGATGGGGCTTGGTGGCCTTCCAGTAGCTGAAGGAGCCCATGAGAAACACAGAGAGAGACTTTGTCCAAGGGCCTGGAGTGGCAGGACACGGGGAATGGCTTCAGGAGAGTTGGGTTAGATGGGACACTGGGAAGGAATTCTTCCCTGAGAGGGTGGGGGGCTGGTCCCTTCCAACCCAAACCATTCCATGATTCCAGGAATCTTAAGTGTCTTTTGCAACAAGAGTTGCAAAATGGTATGGTGCATGGTGAAGTTTCAAAAGGAGAATTTAACCAAATTAATACACTGAAATGGAGTGGAATTTTCCTGCAATGCATTCATGGCTCTGTTGGATGATTTAAGAGGGGCTGCAGGTGGCATTGTGATCTTTACTCTTTTCTGACCAAGATCTGCTGTACAAGCATCTAATTCTTAATTCTCTAATTGTCTCACCACTGACCTGCCACTTGTGGGACATTAGGCTGAGTTTTTCATTAAACAACCTGCCTTCCCCTCTCCATCAGAATTTGCCACCAGCAAATGCTGCTGCTGAAAACAGGTTTGCTTTTCCCCCCCTTCCTCCATCCAGCAATTGCAGAGCATCATATTCTTATCCTAAAAAGCAAGAAATAGATACAAATTTCCTAAGCTGCCTTGTGCCTTTAATAGTATTGTAAAATTATGCCTGATCTGTAAACAGAAGAGAGAAGGATTTTTATTTTGTTTTTATAAGGCATCTTTCCCATCTGGAGATTTTAATATATGAGAGAATGATTTATAACTCTACTGACAATTCTGAGACACCACTTGCATTCTTTTTTTTTTTTATTTTAAATTATCTTTATATATATGATGCCTGCAATACCACATCCATCATAATGAAACATGCCTCCAAAATCACTTTCTGCCACAGACCATCTTCAATTAAGAACCTTTGCTCTCCCCATGAACACAACCCACTGCTTCCACGTGGAAGGGAACAATGGCTGTGTTTATGTTGGAGTCCAAAGCCAGTTGTAATCCTTGAGGACCCCTTGGGTTGTGAATGAGAACACACAAAAGAACAGGGAGGCTCAAAGGATATCAAAGTGTCAAATCTGCTCTTAACCAAGAGCGTGTGTGGAACAGCAGAACAAAAGGGAGATGGTTCACTTTGTTGTTTTCTGTTCTTGCCAAACTTACCTGGGATCTCTCCACCCCCTTTTGGGATTGTTTTGGAGGTGGAATGGCTCAGCTGTCAGTCCCTGCTCTGCTCTGTTTGCAGCTGCCTCTGCTGAGGGGTAAAGAGAGGACCTTCACTTTGCTTCACGCCCTCGTGGAGCAGATCCTCTTGCACGAGCCCGACCTGGCCACGTTCTCCCAGGAGCTGACAGAATTTGAAGCTGTTCCTGATGGTAAGAGGAGGGGGAAAATAATCAACAAATAAAAACCTAAGTCCTTCAACCTCTCTGCAAACTCCCACCTTCACAATATGAATGAGACTTACTGGTGTGTTATTTTTCCCCTCTTTTCCTTTCCAGCTTCCATGAAGGGCCTCAGTGCTGAAGTTGATGGTATGTAAATGTGGTTTCTACCTTCAGAGAAAGGTTTTCACACACTGTGCAGTCATTTGGAACAGGTTTTCATTGCACTTCTGTGGTTTGTAAAGAGAGGGAAATGTTCCAAATGGTGAGGTGAAGTGTTACTATGGTGATGTTTAACCTGCCATGTGACTGGGAAGAATTAAAAAGACAGAAATATGAAAGTGTGTCCAGGTGGTTTAGAAATGCAAAAAAAAAAAAATATATACTGCCCATGGCAAATAGAGTTTATCATAAAGTGCAAATACTAAGTGGTACAAGTGCTCCAAAGTTCTGGCTGTAGCAGCTTCTCTGGGAGCTGGGAATGCACAGGGAGAAAACTTCCTGCAGCTCAGTCCTGCATTATTCTGCGTCTATCCTGCATTTCAACAACCTTCTTCTCTTCCCACCTGTTGACCTCTGCATCATTCTGCACTTGCTGTGCTGTGCTCACATACTACTTCTTCCATAACAAAATCCCCCTTTCAGGACTTCTATTTCCAAATAGAAAGTTAATATCCCTAGATAAATGTATCACAGACCCACATTCTCCTAAATATTCCTTGTGTCCTAAATTAGGCATCTGTAGTGCTTTGCTCACACCTGCATGCTGGCGAAACTCCTCCTTTCCCTTTCTCTTTTGTTAGTTTTAAAAAAAGAACTGGAAAACATTATTCAGTGCAGGAGGCTTATTAAACCCAAGACGACCAAGGCAACACCCCAGGAGCTGCAGTTCTGCAAGGAGCTAAAGGTAAGGGGTTATCCCAACCCCATTGTGGGCTGCAGGTAAGTGAGGAGTAACCTGCTGGTCTGTGCTGAGTCCTGCCCCGACCAGGGAATCAGGAGCTCTGGAGGGACAGTGGCTTTTGGCTGCCTCTTTGAGGGTGTCTCATGTTGGAAGAAGCAACAACCTGAAAGGTCAGCTAGTTCTGCATTCCTGCTTTGGTTTCACGGGCAAAGGGAATGGGAGTGGGTGAGGAATGGGTGGCCCATGAGGAGCAATCATGGGAATTTAGGAACATGCAGGAATTTGTCATAATTTACTCTGCCCTCAGACAGAAGAGAAGGTAGCGTGAAGAGTCACAGAATCTGAGAATGGTTTGGGCTGGAAGGGACCTGAAAGGTCAGCTAATTCCAAGGCCCTGCCATGGATCACAGAATCACAGAATTTTAGGTTGAAAAAGACCTTCCAGAGCATCAAATCCAGCACTGAACCGTGTCCCCAAGTCCTTCATGCCTTTTGAATCCCTCCAGGGATGGGAACTCTCCCCCTTCCCTGGGCAGCCTCTTCCAGCCCTGGATAATCCCTTCCCTGTTTCTGCCTCCTGAAGAACCAGTGACTGGGAGTGGTTTTTTCCCACACAGAAAGGCCAAGCTGTGCCAAGTGCGTTGGGAATTAGGACCTTCTGAGGCTTCTGCCAGTTTTCACAGAGTTAGGAGATGGCCTTGGATAATACAGTTAAAATTCTCCAACGTTGATGTTTCTCTGTTTTTTTCATCTTTGCTGTCTCAATGCTTGCAGGGGAATGTGTGTGCTTCATGTTGGCTTCTCTTTTGTGAAACGTGAAATTTTCGTGACATGAAAATTTGGACTTGGATTATCTTGTTTTCACTGCTGTTTAATTCCTGCTTTAATATTATGCTCCTGCAGCAAATTAAGAAGTTTTATTTTCTTGCAGGATTTAATTCAGAAATATGAAGGGGATCTATCCCAGCTGTCAAAAAGATGTGATGAAATGAAGAAGCTTTATAGCAACGTACTGGTACATATCCTATTAAAATGCAATGAAAAGAAATCTACATTTCTTAAAAAGAGGGAAGAAAAGTGGAAAGAAGCACAAGAAATTCCCACAATCTTTATTGTTATGCTGTCTACAGAAACAAAGCCCCATATTTAACAGTGGTCAGGGGTTTGCTGAAATGCAGTGCTGACCTCTGAAACTGGAATAATACCCAGGTTTTGGGAGTAGGACATGACTTTAAGGCTGCTGGTGGGATTGTTTTTCCCTTCTCTTTTGATCTTTTTTTTTCCTCTTGTGATAGGAAAGAACTAGAAATAGAGAAGTTGAATGATAAGCAAATGTTACACAGAAGATGCAGCCAGGAAAGCCCTTGGGGATCTACCTGAACAGGCACTGCAGATCAGTGAAGTGTTTGGCCAAAGAAATTTAATTAGTGATGTTTTGCTAAGAGTGACACTGTAAGAATGTCCAGGGGCCTCCTGGTGGCTCCTGCAGACTGGAATAATGCCTCAGGTTAGGGTTTGTCTGTAGCTACACAGAGAACTCTGGCCCAAACCTTCAAAAACAAGTTTAAACCCAAGAAGAACACGTGAGACTCTTTTTTGCATCTGAAGAGGGTTTAAATTTCCATGGAGCTGGAAGTTTCCTCAAGCTTTAGCCCAGCTCCTTTTTGCCCTCCTTTCCCTGTGAGTTTCTAAATAACTCTTTTATATATTTTTCTCCCTTAGAATGAATTTTTTTCCTTCTGAGCAGAGTCATTGCCAGGCAGAGCTTTTTTGCACGTTTATAAAGCAGCAAAACTGTAAAGCAAATATAAAATAGGATGTGTGACCACAGAGCAGGTTATCACCTCGACAGCACTAGGAAAGTGCAGCCCAGCTCTCCTGGAGTAGCTGATGTGGAATTGTGTTGGATTTAACCACAAAAATCCTGTTGCACATAAAGCAGAACTCCACAGGTCTGCCTTTATGCTTCTATATCCTGCTCATACAATCCGCAGCGACCTTGGCATGTGACATTTCCATGGGAGGAACCAGAAGCTGGGGATGAGTGCCTGTGGCATAGCTGGGGGCTCTCAGCCTCTCACAGATGGTCAGGAGCTCCAGGAGATGCCTCTCTCATTACCCTTTAACTGATGGCACACCCTGGGCAAGATGTGCCACAGATCAAGGGCTTGGAGCACCCAGGAGGGGCAATTAGGACCATGCAGGAGAAAGAATTAATCAGGAATTGCTGGTTAACGTTGGTTTTTGTGACTGGATTGTCTGTAAGTGGTTTCTTGTCCTGTGTTTCTGGTTTACAGACAGAGGGTTTGCTCCAAGAGCTGTTCCATGATGTCCAGGTGGACACATTTAGGGAAAGCCAGATCTGCCCAAACCTCCCCTGCATTTCAGCTGTAATTTGATGTGGAAATACTGAAATGCACCTTCCTTACTGTTCCTCAGTTCCAGGGCACTTCCCAGTTCCAGCCACAATCAGCACTTGGAGCCTTTTAAACTTCTTCAGGAAGCCTTCGGATTTCATAGAATCCTGGAATGGTTTGGGTTGGGAAGGACCTTCATGCTCATCCCATCCCATCCCCTTCCACTAGCCCAGGGTGCTCCAAGCCCTGTCCAACCTGGTCCAGCCACAGGGACAGGGCTATGCACAAACCCAGCTTACATGACAACTCCTGGGACCGCTTTTATTTGGGATATTTCGGATTTCAGTTCCCTGGAGATTTCAAACAACTCAAAGTTTTCTTCTTCCTCCTCCCCTTCCCCTTCTTCCACCTCTTCCTCCTCTTTATATTAACAATAATGAAGATATTTAGCTTTTATCTTGGTTTTTTAATTTCATTAAGGACCTGAGTATGGTTTAGATGACTTGGATACACTAATGTTAAATATTGTTCTCTTTGAAATGTGCAGGTAAGGTTTGGGGAGCCACAAGGTCTGGACTCCCAGGAACTCTTTGGATGGATATCTTCATTCATTAGTGAGTTTAGGAAGGCCTGGGCTGAAGTCACACCTTAAGGAGAACACAAACCTTACAGAAAGGTGGGAAGAAGAGGAGCCCAGGACACAACACTTCACTGGTTTGCTTCTCTACTGCTAAAAATGACAGTGTTTGTATAACAGAGCACCTTGTTTTTGAGAGACACTCCATTTATAATGTGTAATTTGCAAGTGGCATTTGACCTGTAGGATCCCAGATCACTTAAAAGCCTCTCTCTTCATTTTTCTGATGTGCATGGTATTGTACCTTGAGATTCCTGGAAATTTAGAAGGGAAACCCTTTGGACATTTAATACTTTCTTTTTCCCATTTTTTCCTTTGATACCCAGTCTTCTGAGTCAGTTTGAACTATTATTTTCTATGACTAATTTTCTGTAGGGTGACCTGATTTCTAAACAGTACTTTGCAGGCTTTATAATGTAATGGGGAGCTGTTACCCACAGAGGAGAATATTTAACAAAAATTCTTGTTTGTTTTTCTGTTATGAAAGCATTTCAGGCTTAGTATGTAATGGAGAAAAGATGTGGCTGGGTGTTTTGCTTACAATAAAATAGTATTTTCTATGGCTAATGTCATGTTTTGGGGCAAAATGCTATAGAAATCAGTCCATATGTGAGATTTTAACTGGCAGGAGGACAGAAATGTCAGGGAAGCAAAATGAAAAGGTGTCAGGAAGCATATCAGTAATGGAAATGGGAGGTGATTCTCCATGGTTTTCAAAAGAGAAAATACTTTTGCTGCATTTGTTGGCTTCTACATGCTTTTAATTGGAATAATTATCTACAGCTCAAGCAAATGAGAGGAAAAGGAGGCCCATAAATGCAAAACCAAAATGGATGTGTTTATCATCAAAAGCAGAACACAGCTGCAAAAGGTCATTGCAAAAGTGTGGCTTCTTCTCTCCCAGTTTTACAACCTGCACATCCTGGGCTGCTCCAGGGGCACCCACTGAGCCCCCAGGAGTTTGGGGAGGGGGCAGGAAGGAGCCTGGACACCCCCCTTGGGTGCTGCACCACCAGTGCTGCTGTCAGGCAGGGAAGGCCAAGCACCTGGAGGGCAGGGACATTTGGACACTGGAAGGTAGAGAAAGGAGAAGCCCAAAGTGTTGCCGAGGACTTTTTGCACAGACACAGTTTTAGTGTCTCAGTAAGAGGCTGACAAACCTGAGCTGTCAATAAGACACCCTGTCTGCATCAAAAACAAAAATGAGTTTATTCCTCTTTGTCTAAAGTTACATTTCTACTCAGGAATGGCAGAAAAGGCTTTCTCTTCCTTCTCTTCTTCTTCCAATGTTTCCATTCTTGCATCTTTGTGTTCCTCTGTGCAGGGATCTCAAAAGCATAAGAAGGAACTCTCTTCACACACAGTTATGAATGCTTTTAAAACTAATACACTCCATCAAAACTATCCAACAACACACAAAAGTAAAGCCTGAAAGTGTTCTCAGGAAATATTCCTTAGGAAGTTGCTGCTAATGATGATGCTCAGAAGAACCACAAAGAGGTTTCAAGCTGCTCATCTTCAAGAAGAGCATGTTAAAGACTCCAGGCCAAGGGGCGGCTCTGATAAAGCACTGAGGTGACTTCAAGAGCCCTGGGAGATCCTTCCCTTCCTCACCCACAGATGTTTGGATGTGGATATTCACAGACCCAGCACTTCATTCCCTGATTTTAAAGACATTTTCAGGCTGCCAAAACGCTCAACGAGTAAGTTGTCTCACCAAATGGAACATAAATATTAATTTTTTCACTCTTGCTGCTCACTGCCCAAGCAGAATGTCCCAAAAGCTGGACCACCTTTCTTCCCAGAGCAACAAAGGCAAGGAGAGCCTTTGAAAACTCCACCTCAGACTCATGCAGGTGTGAAGATCTGTGCAAAGCAGATTTGATTCAGCATGAACTGGAACACTTCACACCCCAGCACGTTATTGCACCTGACAGGAGATGTCTGAGCAGCACAGGGAGGGGTTTGGGTGCACATTGCAATAATTGCAGGGAGTGCCAC
The DNA here is from genome assembly GCA_013399695.1 of Formicarius rufipectus. Classification (NCBI taxonomy): domain Eukaryota; kingdom Metazoa; phylum Chordata; class Aves; order Passeriformes; family Formicariidae; genus Formicarius; species Formicarius rufipectus. The sequence goes on from VXAU01011327.1 coordinate 4,758,597, forward strand.
GTGGCTGAAGCCTTTACATCTGCTGCCTCTTCACCAATTTAATTTTGCCCATTGAGAATGTTTTAGTCAAGGCCAGTCAGCAGCAATTAAACAACAGAGACCCACAAAGTAGCTAAATATGGCTTTAAGCTCATTTTCCAAACAAAGCATTGGAAACAAAAGGTTTCAGATGCAAATCTGAAGTCTCTGGATGCTGCAGTCACTGTAAAAATGCCGCAGTGTGTTTTGAAACATCCATAACTGATACTGTTCTTCTTGCACAAGGGTAAGTAAGGGGTCACCTGTGCTCTGCTGATGGCGTTTGTTCATAAATATTGACCTGAAAAAGCCCCAAACCCCAAAGGTTGTTGTCCATAAGGATCAAGTACTGATGAGGATATTTACACCAAATTTCTTCTTGTAGCTCCTAGAATTTTTCCTCAACAGGCATGGCCTGAAATGATGTAATTATAAATAGAAATTTGCTCAACTCCTTTTCAAACCAGGAACTTTTCTCAATCAGTAAACAACTCCCAGATAATATCCCAAGCTGCTGGCATTAATGCTTCCATTGAAGTTTGCTGCTTGGCATCTTGCCATTTAAAACAACCTCATCTCTCACTTTGCTGTCAGGAATTAAGCTGATTAGGAAAATTAAGCCCCATCCAAATCCCTTAGATTATGGATTTAGTGAATTTGCCCCGTGAAAGGACGACGTGGCTGGGATGACTCTGCTCTCCAAGCCTGGGCTGCAGCTGATGAAGCAACTCCCCCAGATGCCCCAAAGGTTTAGGTTTGGGGCTGGGTTTAGGTTTGTCCCTCCTCTTTTGGCAGCAGGAGGGCTGTTCTGACACCATGCACTGGCTGATGATCTTCAGTGGAAGAGTTGCTGTCCTTATCCACGTGTGATGCTTCACCAGGAATATTTAGAAGAGTCTAATAACAACATCTGGGGAATAACTGTTGATGTGTGGCTGCCTCTTGCAAAAAAACATTCCCTGTGACCTCCTCCCTGAACATCACCACGTCTTCCAGTCAATCCACTCCCTTTAAAAATCCAACAAATGATACAATCACTGGGCAGCCTCTAAATCCACTGTCTCACATACTTGTTTTAATGCAAATTATTCCCCTGGCAATGCTGGTTTTAGTTTTTCATTGGCCTTTGCTATGAAAGCCACTCGGTGAGAAACACCTGGGCCAGAGTGTCCTGAGGGGAGGTAACTGCACCAGGACTGGTGTGGAGGGAGGTGCATGAAATGACACCACAGTCCAATTGTTTTCTGTGCTTTCCTTGACACCAAATTAGCACAATATACCCACAAAATATTCCCAACAGTTCAAGCCAAACCGACCCCCAGCAGGTCGTGGAAGCTTTTGGAAACTCCATCCCAGCAGCACCTGGTGAAACGGGCTCTGGAGCCCAGAGCAGGTGACAAACCACCACCCTCCCCTCCTGCCACGAGGGAAAGCTTTGCCTGGTCAGCTCTTTTTTTGCTTTTCTGACCATATCATCTCATTTGAGCCCACTTGGGCAAAAATCACACTGCTTGCCTTATTAAAACTGAAAAATCTAAGGCCGTTGTACAGGTCAGTGCAGTGCGTTGCAAAATTATTTATTTCTTAAAATTGCACAGATGGATCAGAGAAATCAGCAGGAGAATATGTTAAAAAAAAAAGGAGTTTTTTCCTAGACATGAATTGAAATACAATAGCAAAACAAGAATTTTCACTTTATTACAGTTATACAGCTGCAAGTACCTGCTTTAAAGGCAGTTACAGTAGGGAAGTTGATTTTACGGTCTTAATCCACCAAACTTCTGCTTTTACAGCAGGGTTAAACATGTAAGCTAGAAATATTTCCTGGAAATATTTTGAATAAACACAACCACAAGAAAGATTAAGCTCTCTTTGGAGAGCTTAGTGAAAAATTAAAGCTGAGATTTCTGGCCTGTTGATGTTGCAAAGCAACTGACTCGTGTGGAGGAGCAAAAGGAGCCCAGAGGGGCACATTTCCCCCTCACTTTTACACGGCTGTAAATCCACACTAAGTTTATTTGGCTCAGAGTGACAACAGAAGTGTGGAATATTTCCAGGCATCCCTCAAGGAGTCCCTGCAGCATCTGCCCAGGGGCAGGTCAGCCCCTCACCTGCACCTCAGGTGTGCCCAGGTTGGCAGGGGTGGTCAAATCAAAGGTCTGGCTGCAGAAGAAATGCTGAATAAAGACCTCAAATGGCAACGCTGTCAGCGTTCCTGAGCAGCTTTACCTTGACACAGGCACACATCCTGCTGAGTCACTTTCTTAATCACCTCTCAAATTCACGGGGAACTTTACAATTCTGGTTCCTGAGAAGGCCATCGAAACACAGATTTGTCATAGCAGAGTGTCAGGGGAGCTAAAGCAGCCCAGGAAATACAAGCAGACAATTGGTTTTTTACTGTTTTCTCTGTTCTGCTGCTGCAGAAAGTTTTAAAAACACTTGAAGATGGGATGGCTTGAGGAGAGGTACATTAAAATAGGAAAACATATAGAAAAAAACTGTTTAAAAAGCCAAGGAAGGGTGGCTTTAAGAACAAAATAAAGCAAGGAAAACCTAGGCTTGATTCTGGATCTGTCTGAATTAAAGACCAAAAGCTTGTGTTCAGTGCAGTCACTCCAGCCATACACAGGTAAGGCTGAAGATTTTATTGTGTTCCTATAGGATCTCTTTACATTTTATGCTTCCATAAATGCAGTGGAATTTACTTTATAAAATATTTAGGGAATCTTCTTAAGGGCCACTAAGCTCATTAGCAGGTAAATTTGTCTTGGATTTGCCCACCAAAGTGTTTAAGGGGCACAGCTGTCTGGAAGAGCAGCCAAGGACCAGATGGAGAGGACAGGCAGCTCAGGAACTGCAACATCCCTGCTGAGAGGACACCAAAGGATGCTCAAAGCTCTGACCACCAACCTCCTCAGCACGGGCTGGGAGTGCCATCAGGTTCTGTGTCCCCACAGGTGTCATCAGGGCAAGCTGGAGGTTCAGTCCTGGAGGAGCTGCTGGGAGCTCAGCCTGCTCCTCACTCAGGAGGCAGCAAGCTCAGCCTGGCAGAAGGTAATGGGGCCAAAGAATCAAGGGAAGCAGAGGAAGGAGGGCTCCTCTCACCCAGGGGTTAGCAGGATTCAGGAGGCCTCCGGACACCAGCAACAAGCTCCAAGGCAGGAGAGGGGCTCAGACAGGTTATTTCTCCCTTCTGTGAGGCAAATGACTAATTACACAAAGCAAGATGGTTTGGGTTTTTTGGTTAGTTTGTTTTGTTTTGTTTTGTTTTTTTAAAGAGGTTTGAAAAGTATCATGCAATATTGATACAGAAATTGTAGTTAATGAGGGTTTACGAGGCAGGAGGTAAAAGAAAATGTAAGTGCCAACGTGGTGTTTTCTCCTTATGCTCCCCGTGGCTCTTCCTTTGTCAGAAAGCTGTCTCAGTGCAGAAAGTTCCCTGTGAAACAGCAAAATGCTTCCAACTGGAGACAGTTTTAGGCTTCCACAGTATGTGTCCAGAAAGAAGCCATGAGCTTAATGTAACTGAATTTCCATTGTTGAGTGCTGTTGCTATTTATTTTACTCATTTTTCTTTCCAAGGAGGAAGAAGAAGAAAAAAAATCCCTGTTAGAAGGAGCTGGATCAATACTAAGGAATTCTTTGTCAGATAAAATAAGAACAATCATTAACCTTGTTGCCTGTGAATGTAATACAGACTTCACTTCTCAGCAAACCTTCCCCACAGCATCCCCAGCAAACTTCCCTCCTTTGGCTCAGCAACTAAAGCCCAGCTCAACCACCCAAACCCAAACTCTTATTAGCAGCCTTGGAGCAGCTCTCTTCTTTCTGCTGGCTGGGTGGGAAAATAGGAGGTGGTGTTTCATCATATGGTTCAGGTATTTTGGTGAGAGGGGCTCCTCAGTTTGTTTATTTAGGTGTGGATTTGAGGCTGGATTACAGATTAATATATGATATAATAATTATAGATCTGACCTCTCTATGAGCAGCACACAAAGATCGTTCACAGCCATTCCAGAAGAATATCTGGAGCTAGAGGTCAGATCTATGAATAATATCTGGTCTGTATCCCAAACCTCTTCCTCGACAGAATGGGAGGCAGCAAGAGGCTGGATTCCTAAAAAACACCTACTTGATTTCCTACAAACCATTGGACCTTTACTGGTGGTTTGGGTGGAATCTGTTTGGCCAATTCTGTTTCTGGGAGCACTTTGTCATTTCTGCCAGTCCCTGAGGTGGGTTTGGGTTTCACCATGAGACTATTTCAAATGGGACCAGGAAAGATGTTCTCTGGGAGACATCAGTAGCACCAAAACAGCCATGGTTTTAATAATCTTGACATCCTTGGGAGTACTAAGCTAAGGTACCTCCTCCAATCCTTCCAGCACACATCAAAAGACGAAACTAATGGCAGACTGAGGTGTTTCATCAAACCATTACCAGAAGCTGCCATGTGGCAGAACCACGAGGTGGTACCTGGCCACGTTAATCCTCAAATTGCAGCAAGGAAAGTATTTCTGGTGCTGTCAGTGTGTGAGTGATGGGTTGCAGGAAAGCTGCTTTTCCCCCTGGCTCTATCAGGGAGCCAGCACACAGGGTTGGGGTGTCACATCCCTCTGTGCCTCGGGAGAGTCCTCCAGGTTGGGGGCTGCCTTCCCAGCAGCTTGCTGGGCTGTCCCCCTCCTCCTGCTGAAAGTGAGGACGCTGCAATGCTCGGATGTTTTCCCTTTGGCTTTGCAGCAGCTGCAAAAGTTGCCTGGGAGCGCTGGAATGTGTGTGTGTGTGAGAGTAGGGGGCAATTCCAAGGGGAGGGTTTCCCGTAACGGAGCGTCGTGTCTGCCCAGCTAGGTGAGAGTTGGGCAGGTTTGTTATGACATAACCGCTGGAGAGGAGGGAGGAATTTGTGGCAGGGAGAGCGGGGGAAGAGAGCGAGAGAGAAAAGGGGAGTCTGCAGCAGCCTGTCAGTGCTATCAGAGACAGGATCTGGCAGCTTTGGGGTGAGCTACCACCTCTCCGCGCATCGCGGATCTCCAGCTCGAACGGGGGAGAGCCAGCGGCGGCAGTCATGGCATCGCCAGATGGCTTTATTTCTTCGCGACCTCTCGTTTCTCTCTCTCATCAATAATTCACCTGAGGGCTTGTGTTTTTCCCCACTCCCCCTTCCACTCTCTTTTTTTGATGTGGAGAAGGGGCTCCGGCCAGCGCGTATCTCGTTC